>VFFE01004488.1:0-89940 GCA_008921705.1 Burhinus oedicnemus | reverse complement strand
GCCAGCAGGTTTTCTGAGCCTAGAACAAAAGGAATTGCCACAGGTTACAAATAAATGAGATTCATCTCCTGCATAACAATGTCTGCACACTGTTAACCTCTATCTGCTGACAGGATTGGGAGTGGGCGCCCACGCAGGCTGCCACAGCCAGGGCTCTGTTTTGGGGCACATCATGGGAGCTTGCTGTCTGGAGCTGTAGCGGGTGGCAGCTTTGCAGTTTCCCTGCCTCCCTCTTGCACACACACACCCACCCCCCCACACACACACCCACACACACACACACCAGCATGTCACCTTTTTTTTTTTCCCCCATGTTGCCACAGGGGTTGGAAGGGGCCTCTGGAGATCATCTAGTCCAACCCCCCTGCCAGAGCAGGGTCACCTACAGCAGGTTGCACAGGATGGCGTCCAGGCGGGTTTTGAATGTCTCCAGAGTTGGAGACTGCACCACCTCTCTGGGCAGCCTGTTCCAGTGCTCTGCCACCCTCAAAGGAAAGAAGTTCCTCCTCATGTTCAGATGGAACTTCCTACGTTCCAGTTTGTGCCCATTACCTCTTGTCCTATCACTGGGCACCACTGCAAAAAGACTGGTGCCATCCTCCCGGCACCCTCCCTTTAAGTATTTATAGGCATTGATGAGATCCCCCTCAGCCTTCTCTTCTCCAGACTAAAAAGACCCAAGTCCCTCAGCCTTTCCTCATAAGAAAGATGTTCCAGCCCCCTAATCATCTTCGTAGCCCTCTGCTGTACCCTCTCCAGCAGTTCCCTGTCCTTCTTGAACTGGGGAGCCCAGAACTGGCCACAGTACTCCAGGTGGGGCCTCACCAGGGCAGAGTAGAGGGGGAGGATAACCTCCCTTAACCTGCTTGCCACACTCCTCTTGATGCACCCCAGGATGCCATTGGCCTCCTTGGCCACAAGGGCACATTGCTGGCTCATGGGCATCCTGTTGTCCACCAGGACTCCCAGGTCCCTTGCCACAGAGCTGCTTTCCAGCAGGTCAGCCCCTAACCTGTACTGGTGCATGGGGTTATTCCTCCCCAGGTGCAGTACCTTACACTTGCCCTTGTTGAACTTCATTAGGTTTCTCTCTGCCCAACTCTCCAGCCTGTCCAGGTCACGCTGAATGGCAGCACAGCCTTCTGGTGTGTCAGCCACCCCTCCCAGTTTTGTGTCATCAGCAAACTTGCTGATGGTACACTCACTGCTGGGCAAGATGAGTGTTGTTCAGGTATGTGCACCTCAAACACTGCAAGATCCCTAACTCTTAACCAGAACCTGCAGGACCTCTGGTTTGCGCTCCCCAGCTCTGACATCTTTCCTCTGGGCATAGGCTGGTCTCAGCCTTTCTTTGTCTCTGACAGGGATGGGTAGAGGTTCCCAGGCAAGATGCTGCATCTGCCAGCTTGCCTGGTGTCCTGTGAACCTGAGACCAGTTCAATGTCAGAGGGCAGGAACAGCGACTTGGTATCAGCTATGCTTGTCTGACAGCCTGTTACTGACAAGAATATGTCCTGCCCGACCACGGTGAGTCGAGCTATTGTGTTCCTGGGCTTCACTGAGTCTTGTGACACCACCTGGAGCTTGGAGAGGACCTACAAAGCCTTCCTTTGCCGATCAGTGCACATTAACCCTTGCACACTGTTTCCAAAACTCCAGCAAAGAGACCTGTCCGAGGGTCTGAGTGCAGGCTCTAGTCTCCCAAAACTCAAGGACTCCAACCACTGGCCTCAAAATGACCAGTGCGGATGACAGAGGAACCACATTCTTCCTTAGGCACAGCTGGCCACCTCTGGCACAAATAGCATGCGCCATGGCCAGGGAGAGGACATTTGATTCAGTGCACCAAAGCAATATCCCAGCGTGGCAGAAGTTTCACTGCTAAATTGTGGCGCTGGTGCTGAGGAGAGAGCAGTCCTCCTCGCCTTGTTTGTATGGGCTGTAATTCAGAGATCCAACACAAATCCAGCACAGCTCATTAACACAGGGTCCAGGGAGAGAAGAGCCAGAAATAATGATGCCGTTAAATCAGGCTTCATGAATATGGAACAATGTCTTATTTTGCATTATTATGGCTGTTACTTAAAACATACTCCCCATCTCTGTGCTGGGGACTGCTGCTTTCTCAGCTCTGTCTGGATGGAGCCAGTGATGGTGCTGACAAGGGCTTTTAAAAGGCTTTTCATGGGATGAAATAGAGAATACAAAGGGAAGTTTTTTGGATCAGTTCCTGGAGGGGGATGTAGCGAGAAAGGTGCAGAAATAAAATAAAGGAAAACAGGTACTAGGGTATTCAAAGGAGAAGTTGTCTAGACATTTTGAGTCAGTCCCAGTTCAGTTGTGCATGAAAGACAATCCTTGTGACCTGGTCTGTAGCCCCCAGCTCTATAGAGAAGTGTATTTGATGCCCATGGAGGTGAAGGAAGTTAAGAGCAGGTGCAGAGCTGCTGTTCCCGATCTGTTATGGTGCAGACAGGTCCTGGTCCTCTATGTCAGGCTCTGAGCTGCAAGGGCCAGCTGCCAGGCAAAGACTTTGCCTCTCAAAGATATGCAGCTGGGTATGAGAGATGGAGAGGCATATCATGGGATAGCTGAGGTCCTTTTTTAATGGTAGACCTTCCCCAAAACTCCTTCTTGGGATGATAACTCTGTATGGGAGGAGTGGTTTAATCCCAAGTGTCCTTGAACACAAACAGCTGTTGGGTTCAAGCAGGCTCCTCTGAGCCTGTTCTTTCTTCTTCACATCTCCATCAGGGTGGAGCTCTGGTGGTCAGGCAGAAGGAGCAGGCTGTGACTGGGCACATACCTGGTGCTCTGCCTGACCTTCCCTTGGGATTGTGAGAACCGTCCAGCATTGCAGTGAGCTTCCCAGCATGCTTTGGATTGGGTCCTGAGATGCTAAGCTCAATCCATGGTTGCATGGTTGCAACTTCCCATGCCTTATGACAACGCATCTCTTGTTCTCCTGCCTCTTTCTCTCTCTTTCTCTCTCTCTTTCTCTCTCTCTTTCTCTCTCTCTTTCTCTCTCTCTTTCGGCTCAGTCCAGTGTGCTGTTTCTGTCCAAGACAGAAGCAGACTAACTGTGATTCATACAATAGTGTTACAGCAAAGGAGCTACAGGTGCTCTAGCAGGAGCTAGCAATTGTGCTTTTTCTCCAGTGATGCTTCTCTAGGGCCTGTCTAGAGTCAGGGGAGTTACATACAGGGAGAGCAGAAGGCACTGTGGTGTCTGTGGGGGGGGGCTGGGTGCAGTGCAGGTAAGTAATGCAGGGCCACAGCAGCTTTCCGTTGCCCCTCTGCCTTGCTGCAGTTGTTTGCATCAGGAGTCAAGAAGCCTCTAGCCCTGGGTTTTCCACTGCCAAATTTTGTCTGGTTGCCTCTACTACCTGTGCAAAGGGGGTTCATCAGGCTTTTCTTCTGACCCGAGTCCCAGGCCTAGAGAACCTGCACTAAACACTGCTAAAATATCATAGCTAGCTTGTGCCCCAATCCTAAGCACTAGCGGTGGAGTATTTTAAGTATGACCTCCATTCTGGGGCGGTGTGACGTCCTGCCTGCAGTGTTTCCTAACCACAACAGAGCAAGGCGCTCTAACTCAAAGACGTGGTAATGATAATGCTTTGGGTTCACAAACACCTTGTATTTGTAAGGAATTCATGGATCCCTCCAGCTCTCCCTACTCAAACCAGCCATCTTCAAGAACAAATCCCAGAAAGTATGAAACTGTGCACAGGCAAGTGGGTGGGTCTTTTTCAAGCTCCAAAGTGTTCCTCTTTGTACTCTTCCAGCCCCGCCTGCTCTGAAGCTATCTGTCAATGAGACACTGGTGGTCAACCCTGGTGACAACATCACTATGCAGTGCTCTCTGACGGGTGGTGACCCACTGCCAGAGGTGGTTTGGTCTCACTCTCCTGGCCCAATGCCTCCTAACAGCCTTGTGCAAGGAGGCAACCTCACTATATGGAGGATCCGTGTGGAGGACTCAGGCTACTACAATTGCACAGCCATCAACAATGTGGGGAACCCAGCAAAGAAGACAGTGAACCTGCTGGTGCGGTGTAAGTTGCTCTCTTTCTCAGAGCATGGGTTTTCAGGGTGGCAGGACTAGATCTGCGTTACTTGTAGCTGTTCTTGTTCAGCTGATGGTGAACGTGGTACTTAGCAGAGACTAGTATTCTGGCGAAGCTGCTGTGTATGCTTCTTTGCTCCCAGACCAGCAGGCTGTGCTAGCACTGCTTGCAGTCTCATCCCGGGCTGTAGCATTGTCCTGGACTAGAGAATGATCCCAGACTGCCAGATGTGAGGCCCTGGGGATCTATTGTGGGAACATAAGTGGGGGAGGTCTTGAGGCAGGTTTTGCATGGAGATGTTGCCTTCCTGAGGAGCAAAGAGCTGTTGTCCTGTCTCATACAAGACAGTTTGCTGTCCCTAATCGGTTTTGCACTTGTGTTCATGCCAGCCATGAAGAATGCCACATTCCAAATCACCCCTGATGTGATCAAAGAGAGCGAGACCATCCAATTAGGCCAGGACTTGAAGCTTTCATGCCACGTGGATGCTGTCCCCCAGGAGAAGGTTGTCTATTCCTGGTATAAGAATGGGAAACCAGCCAGGTTCTCAGACCGGTTGCTCATCACCAGGAATGACCCTGAGCTCCCACCTGTGACCTGCAGCTTGGAGATTATTGACCTGAGGTTCAGTGACTACGGCACCTACCTGTGCGTGGCTACCTTCCAGGGAGCACCCATTCCTGACCTCAGTGTGGAGGTGAACATCTCCTCAGAAACAGGTGAGCCTCTCTGTGGCAGCTGGGGACCCCAGGAGAGTGGTTGGCATCACTAGCTGCCCCCCACCCCCATCGCTCTGGCTTCTTTGAAGGACCTCACACGAATGTCTTGAATACCAGTGGGAAAAAGTATCACATACTCAGGCAAGCATTTGGCTGAGACTGGAGATGGGTAATAAATAGAGATTCGCTGTCAGATGTGTCGTGCACCAAGCAGATCTTCCTTTATGTTTTCTCCAAATGAAAAGTCCAAACTGCAGTCCAGTCAATGCTACAGAGACAGGTTTAGAGTGTGATCTTTCAAAGAAGCCTCCAAATTGTGAAGGAAGAAAGAGGGGATGGTATTTCACCAAATTTCAAATGCCCCTTTGCTTACAAGGGAGTAAAAAAGAAAGCAAGCTGCTCTTTCCTCTCTTTGGCATTGCTTATGAAGAATGTCCCTTTCTTCAGAGCTGTGGCCAGGAGAATTGGTATCATCTGTCATAGCAAATTGTGTGAAGAGCTTTAATGTTTACTCAATTGCAATTGCAATCTGTCTTGGGCACTCTTTGTAGGAGTCCAAGTGTTATAAATGCCTCCCCTCTTTAAAATCAGGGTCAAAGCTTCACCCCATGGCTTGGTAAGGACAGGACTGTTCCATAAGTGCGTTTGTCCGTCACCTTGGGGACTGAAATGACAGGGTCTCAGGGCTGCCTTTTTGCTTCTGGGGAAGTGATGGGTCCAGCTGTGGTCTCCATTACATCCATGTCATCTTGCTGCTTTTCCAGGACCTTGAGGGTACGGCACAAAGCAGCATTGGGCTAGTAGTCTGGTGAGGACTGCCAAGGGGGCCAGCTGCCCACAGATTTTGTCCTGAACCTTCATGGGAAGTTTCTTTTCAGTTTCTGGCTGTGCTGGATCCATTGGTCAGGCTGATCCCAGTCTTGATTTGGGACATTGCTCGCTTCAGCCCCACAGCAGAAGGTGCTGTGACTGTTTTTGATGCTTTGGGAAGCCCCTGTCTCCCAGCAGAAATGTTGGAGCCAGCCTGCTCCCAATGGGACTGTGCCCAGCGCTCATTAGCAGCCTGGAGACCGAGCCATGACCATGCCATGGACCTACTAAACACCGAAGGGTGATGCTTCCCTTCTACTGGCAGCCCTGGGACATGGGGTCTCTCTTTGCCAGCAGACACCATCCCCATTGTACCATCAGGGAATAAAACCTGGGGAACCCCCCAGTCCTGGTGCAAAGCCGGCTCTCCCAACCTTATATGGCTGCTGCTGCCAGCAGCAATCCTTTTTGCCCAAGATCACTAGATGGCAGAATGCATTTGTGTTTAAGACTGCAAGGGGAGGAGGCAGCCAAGGGCTAGGAGACCCAGGATGATCCCACCAAAAGGCTGGCCAGTGTCTGTTGGTGCAGATATTGGTCCAGGTGCCACCCAGGGGCTGCCTCAAAGGAGGTGTCTGTGGTGGCAGGTTGCCCCGTGCTCTGGCCCAGCCGGTGGCGGGTGGCCCCCACATGCTCATGTGGATGCTGCTGATAGGGAAGGACAGGAGGGCAGCCTGGCACGTTTTGATGCCTGTCTTCAGCATCCTGGACCAGAGGGACTGCTTTGTGACCCAGGGAATGAAAACAGCAATCCCCGCTGAAGCAGCCCTTCATGCACCAGCTGAGGTGGTCCAGCGTGCAGCATCCCCACCAACAGACATGAGCTGCCTCTGACCTGTGATTCCCGCATAAAAACCCAGTGAGTTTTCCCCAGACCAGGGAATCAGAGCAGGAGGGCAGCAGTGGTGACTCCATGTTTCCCTGCTGAGCGAAGCCTGAGCTCGCCAAGGTGGCTGCCCCCACTGAGCAGCTCTGAGGAGACAGCTATAATTAAAAAAAAAAAAAAATCTTCAAATGCAATTTACAGATTTTTCCCCACGGAGAAAATTGCCTCTCACCAGGTGAGCAGCTGCTGGCAGTGCTGGGCACCAAGAGTGCTGTCGTCCCTTAACGCTGTGCAGGACAGGGTGTGATGAAATTCCCCAGCCCACAGGAGACCTGCAAATTGAAAATGTGGCCTCCCTGTTGCATAGGGAGGTCACTGCAGAGGGAGATTGGGCTGGAGCTATCCTAAATTTGCTCTTAAAGCAGCTGTGGACTGTAATATATGCAATTACTGTAGCACACTCTCCTTGGCTGGAGTTGAATTGAGCAAACATTGGTCACACCAGCTTGTTACAGCCTCTGTAGTTCTAAAGTTTGATTTAAATGGAAACAAAGTAGGTGGCCCTTGCCAGTTATGGAAGTGTCAATCCAAGTATCGCCACTGTCAGATGGAAGGGCTGAAAGAGGAGCTATTACGGCCCTATTTACCCCAGTTGAACTGTTAACTCTGAAGCCTAATACAAATAAAATGTCAATATTACATGGGGTTTAGCACAAACATCCCCTTCCTCAGGTATTGGTGGAGTTGGGGACATGAACAACAAGCCTCTTCCCACCGACACCTTTGCACCCGTTAGCTGCAGTCATTTGGTTTCTTTTGAGCTTTGTTTATCAGCAAAGTTTTGTTTGTCAGTTGATAGCTGGGTATTTCTTGAGCATTACTGTGCCTCCAGCTCTAGCCCCAGCTCGGCAGCAGTTCTGCTGGGTGAGCTGTTCCCAGCCTGGCCTGGAAGGGATGCCAGAAGTGATCTTTGCTGGGACCCATCTCTTGCTCGAGTGAGCCAGAGATAACTAGTGCACTGTGAATCTCGATGTAAAGTAAGCAAAGGCTGGCTCCTTGCTGTGGTTTAGGAGTGAACAGGGATCCTGGATGTCTGATAAGGCTGGAGATGCAATCTACAAGCACTAATCCTGTAAGTCTTAGTTATGGTCTGACCTATAAAAGGGAACTAGATACCTTGGCAGATACGACTTCTATTTCTTAGCCAAAAGGCTGTGGTTCCATTTGGGAAATTCACTGACCAGAAGTGGAGAAATGGATTGAAGAGCCTTTGGGTTCCTCTGTGCTAGCCCTGCTGCTGGACAGCATTTTGCAACCAGAGGAGTGGGAGCTGGGGTAATGTCCCGATACAGCTAGTGCTTGCTGTTGGCATTGGGATACATTGTTGGGTCTTCCTTGATGTCCTTCAGCTCCAGACCCTGTAGGATGACTTTACGTGGGCAGTGTGTTCCTATAGGGGTTGCACTGTGCCAAGTGGAAACCTTTGGAGTTCAGGGCTGTTGGTGTGACTCGAACACAAGCATCTCAAGAATATTCCTTGCTAGCTGGAAACTCACTGTAAAACAATTCCCTTCTTGTCTCCCTTTTAGTGCCACCAACCATCAGTGTCCCTAAGGGTCAGTCCACAGTCACCGTCCGAGAGGGCTCCCGGGCTGAGCTGCAGTGCGAGGTTCGAGGGAAACCCAAGCCACCCATCATCTGGTCCCGGGTAGATAAGGAAACCCCCATGCCTTCAGGGACAATGACGATGGAGACATATGATGGGAAGCTGCGCCTGGAGAGTGTGAGCCGAGAAATGAGCGGGACCTATAAGTGTCAGACAGCCAGGTACAATGGCTTTAACATCAGACCCCGGGAAGCCCTGGTGCAACTCAACGTGCAGTGTGAGTATAACCATACAGTACTGGAGCGCCTGTCTGAATACCTGTGTACACAAAAGCCTGTGGGCTAAGCAGGGTTGACACACTCAGTGCTGCTTTCAGGCAGATCTGACCTTTCTTACTGGGCTGAGCAGACACATCTCTTTTGTCTGGGGACCTTCGAACAGTTTATATTTAATTGGTCTGGCTATACAAGGCTAAGGGCAAGATACTGTACAGCCAGTGTGTTGCAAGTGGAAGGGAGAGGTGTTGTGTGTGTTTGTATACAACATTTTCCATTTCCCTATCAGTGGATGAGTGCAGAAGAGTAGCTTTACCAGGTGTGTGTTTGTGTGCATTATGTATGTGTGAAATACCCTCAGGGTATGTTAGTAAGTTTGTAAAGTCAAGCACTCAAAAGGTTAATTAGACCATTTCTACCCCACAACCCTTTCTTCAACTTAGTTAGCCCAGCTGTCATTTCTGGACGTGCCTGAACCATTTTGCCTGAAAAGCAGTGCTAGGCAGACCCTAATAGGGACTGCGTACTCCCAAATGGTTTCCATGTGATAAAGCTGTAAGTAACAGAAAACTGATTCTTAGCATTTGGTATATTGAGTGATTTCAGCAATGGGTGATGCTCCCATCCCTGCTTGAAGGCGATATCTGTGCATGAAGGTGAACATGGAGGAGGGATGCTGCTGGTATCCACGTTGGGTGACTGTCTCCATCCTTTTCTTGCAGTGGTTCTCCCTCCAGAGAAGGGAGTGTCTGCTCAGCTCCCATGCTGTTGAGGTGTGTTTTGACATGTGGGTCCTCTACTCTCTCCTTCAAGACTTTGAATGAGACAGAGAGAAGGCAGCTGGGTAAAATGCCTTGGTCTAGAAGGAACTGTGACTGTAGGAGTACCCCTCCTCGCAGACCTCATCCGATCGGGATAGCACAATGGCTGAACTCTCAGAGAGTCCTCTGAGCAGCATGGATCTGGCAGGTGTTGGGATGGGTAGGGAGCAGGTTAATTTGCACCCAGGCACACTGCCTCTGGGCTGTGACTGACGAGTCTCCACACACAGCACAGCAGAGCTCATTAGACATGCTGCCGCACTCCTCCCAGGCTCACTTCCCAGGAAGAAGTGAGACCAGAGCGGATAACCTGGCTGAAGCCAACCAGCCACACTGCTCACAGATGTGAGCTGCTGGGAGCACAGCAGTAATGGAGGTGTGCGAAATCCTGCAGGCACTTTGAGTATTCGAAGATCCCCTTTTAAAATTATGTCTGTCCATTCAGGAGCATGGCAGGAATTAAATTACAGGGTGAGGACAGGGAAATGTGTGCAGATTTCCATGCAGGTAAGTATGTGTGGAGAAGCTTCCCTTAAGCAGGGTGGAAGTGTGCATCTTGGTTTAAGCTGTTTCGGAAGGCAGGGTGGGTCAGGCGTATGGGGCATGGCAGGACTTGGCAGGGACGGTGACTCTTGGTCACCCCAAGAACTGATTGGAGATGCAGCAAAATCTCACTCTGGAGCAAAGAGCCATCAGACCTGCTGGTGTGTCCAGTTTGGTGTTGGTGTTTGAAAGCTGTGTGGTCCTTGCTGACCCTCATTGCCCCTGCAGAGGGAGCAGCAGTGTCGAGCCTGGGATGAATTCAGGCTTACTAGGTGGTCTGAAGGGGGACCACAGCCCTGAATCTTGGGCTGGAGGGGGAGGATGTGACTCCCCACACAAGAAAGATGGTAGTTACAAGCCAGAAGCTGTTCTGGGGTAGAGCCTTTGATGTGACCCCTAAGGCGGCAAAGATGCGATGAACTTCTGTGTAAAGAGCAACTCAACGTACTCTCCTTGTAGCTCTTCCCAAGGCCAAGAAATACTTGATTGTGATCTCGCCCAAGTAATGGTGGCATGGTCCATGCCGCAGCCCACCCAGATGGCCCTCTTCCCTTCTCCATCAGTTCTGTGTACCTTTAGCTGGAGCTGGGTGCGTACTGACTGTTGGACTGAGCTGCCGCCTCCTGCCTGGAAACTGTGGAAGTAGCTTATGGTGGCACTGCCTGTTCTGTGCCTGAGCAGGCAGCTTTTGTTTCGGGGCTGACAATTTGCCCCTTCCATTGGTATGAAAAACAAACTATGAAGCAAGAAAGTAGGGCAAGAATTGCCCTCATCCCTTTTATAGATTCCCCCCTTCCTCCCCATGCAAAAAAAACCCCGAGCAAACAACACAGTCCCTGTTTATCCCTCTCCTCCTTGTTCGTGCAGCTGGAAGGAGGTGGGTGCCGCTGTGGGGACCGCTGTGGTTAATTGAAACGCTGCTCTCCAGCGTGGGTAGCTCATTAGTCCAGTGGCTTGCTCTGGAATTCTCATCTTGTCGGAAATGGGGATCGTGTGGCTCCTGCAGCCTCCGTGATGAGCAGTTCTCCTGCCTCCCCCAGCCCGCGCATCCCACCGGAGAGCTGCTTGGATGGCATGTGCGTCCACACGAGCGTGTGCGTGTGTGCATGCAGGCGTGCCTGTTTATGTGTCGGTGTGAGCTCCTTTTGAACTGGCTCACTCAAGGGAAGAGCGAATTCTGGGTGATAATGTGGTTGTTTCTCTGATTTGCTCCAAAGCTAAAGTTGCAAAATCAATACAGCAGATCTGATTAGATGTCAGAACCTGTTTCTGTGTTTCTCTTTTCTCTTCTTTTTCTCCCCTCACCCTCATGCATATAGTGCGGTATTGTAACAAACTAGCCCAGAAACAGGCTTTGCCAACTGCACTGCAGTAGTGGAAAGAGAGTAAGAAGACAAAAAGAGCAAGTCGGCTGTCAAAAAAAAAAAAAAGTGTTTGGGCTTTTTATTATTTTTGTATTTTACAAGCAGAAAAAGTTGCTCTCCTTGTATCTTATGAGCTGTAATTGTCTATCATCAGCTCTCTGACAGGCTGGACGGTCTCTTCCCTGGACTTCTTGGTCTGAACTGTAGAGCTTTGGAAGATTAATAAGTTCATGAAAATCCTTGCAGCCTTATAGCTCTGTGGTTAGGATGAAGAAATGTTGTATACTGGTTAGAGTGAGAGACTGGGCTTGTCAGAACTCCTGGGAACCTGGCTACCACTTGGAGTGGCAGTGTCTTGCTATCTTTTCCTGTATCCTCAAAACAGGAATAAAACTGACCCATCTCTTGAAGGATTTGTGGGGCATAATAAAACGTAGAGCTTTGAAATCTTGAAATAAAAATACTAATGGAAGGAGTGCTGTGTTTATAGTATCAATGCTATTACTGATGCTGTTGTCAAGGTTTTTTTCAGGACCAGGTACTCGCTCAAGAAAATCCCAGCAGAAAAATGAATCCTCTGCAGAGGTGGGTCTAAAATCAGGGCTGGGTCACCCTGTGTAGGTGAGATAGCATAAGGCTGTAAAACACACACTGGGCTTGAAAATGTGCATCACTCTGAGTTTTGGAATACAAAGTGTCATTTGAGCCAATATGTATGAAAGGACAAAAGAAAGTGTGTATATGTGGATCAGTGAAAAGGATGCTACCTAGATACAAATTTAGCAAGTACATAATAACCAATTGCAAATAAGATATTAGCCATGTATCGTAAAAGCCTGGTCAAAATAGTATCTCTATGAATTACAAAGATTAGTATTGACTCTAAAGTCTAGCTGTTGCTAGAGCTGGCTATTGAGATGACTGTCTTATCACGGTGAATATTACATTTGCTCTGTTAGAGCCTCATATAAGAGTGTGGTGTAAATTGCAATCCTAGTACATTATCCTGCTTGAATGATACTGTGTCAGCTCTGATGCTTTGTCCGTCCTGAACAGCATGTCACAAACTACTGGACAGCTCAGTCAAAGTCCAGCTCGACCCTGCGCTCCTCATCAGACCTGATCCTTGGTACGTCTACGCCAGTATTTTCCCTCAGATAGGTTTATCCTCCCTCACAACACTCAGTACTTGCTGTCTCAGGCCCTTGCTTGGTCACCTAAATGAGCTCTCCCTCTTTGGATAACCACCAAATGCTGGTAGCAGAGCACCTGTCTCCTCTGTTGAGAGATGTTAATTAGTTCACCAATTCTGATGACTGGATAAGCAGACTTTTGCTAGTGCCACTTTTGTCTTTGACAGAAGTGTCTGTGTCTCTAAGTGCCCAGAGAAAGAAGGGAAGAAGGAAGAGGAGACATTTACATAGGCTTAACCTTGTTTTGGATAGTCAAGTCTGAAAGATGATCCTTTTTCTCATGTTTGGGTCACAGAGCAGGTGAGATCTTGGCAGGAAGAAAGACTAGAAAAGGAATTAACCTGAGTGTCTCCTTCCCTGGAATAACATGGTCTGCGAATTTGGCCTCTTCTGGATCCAAAATAATAGTCCACAATCATCTGGGATTGATCTCCAAAGGATTACGCTTATTGCCCTTAGGTGGAGTTTTGCCATATTAAGCAGCAGGTGAATTATTGTGCTTTATCTTCAAAGCATAGTGAATATTAGGTGTAATCACGAAAGCAGACTGACATTCTCTTTGGAGGAGCAGTTATCATGGTTAACAGGACTTCAGAAGCCATTGCATAGTCCTAGACATAGGCATTGCCATAGGGCTGGTGACCAGCAGGTCTAGCTCTGCCCTGACCTGGGAGGCAGCCAGAATACATCCTGCTGGGGCATCTGTTGCCCTTGTCACTTAAACTAATGTTCAGGTGGGCGCAGATATATTTCCTATTCAAGCTTACACACTGGCAAATGTTATTCCTGGTCACACGCTGTTGACTCATTCCTCCTTAAAATCCTGCTGAACCCATTGGCAATGCTGTACATCAGGGGGCAATAGTCAGCATCAATTTCCTCTGTTATCTATGTAGCAAACAGAAGAGCAGGGAGGAGGGGAGAGGGTGATACTGTAAATAAGTAAGAAGCATTGCTGGATCCACACAACTGGAAATGGAAATGCGTTAAACTGTTTCGATCAGCTGTTGAAGCCATCGCTCAATGCCAGTGCTTTTTGCTGGTGCCCTGCTCCCTCTGAAACATAAGCTTGGATATTAAGTGCTCCATTAAAAGCACTCTTGAGGCATGCTCCTGGCATGCAGATGTTTCTTCAGAGTGGCTAGGACTGGGCTTTTAGCTCCTGAGAGCTCCTTGCAGGTCTGCCTGCCTATGTGAAGGGAGTCTAAGAGAAATGAGACTGTCTGTGGCCAGAGCTGACCCATATCTGTGGCTGAGCTGGCTTATCTATCTTGCTGCTTGGCCATGTGAGCTGGAGTATGGGGCCATCTGCTAAGAATTTTAGACTTGGCTGGTTTCATTTCTGAGTATATTTATGAATAGTGACTGTTTTAAATGGTTTTTTTATTCTTTTCATCAGTGCAGTCCATCCTGACACCCTCCTCCAAGCTGAGGAGTGCAGTTTAGGAGCTAACTTGGGAGCAGAAGATGATTTTTAATTTTTTTTTTTTCCTACCCTTGCAGTGGCTGAGGCTTTCCTGACCTTCCATTCATGCTTCAGTCTTGCTGTTCTACATGGTACAGGTCTTGTTCCCAAGAGAGGGAAACCCCAGGCTCTCATGCCACCCAGAGCTCTGGGATGCTGTCGTTCATTTTAAACCACCAGAGGCTTAAGAATGAACTCATGGTCATTCAGGGTGCCAGGGAGGATGGGACCAGTCTTTTTTCAGTGTTGCCCAGTGATGGGACAAGAGGTAACAGGCACAAACTGGAACATAGGAAGTTCCACCTAAACATGAGGAGGAACTTCTTTCCTTTGAGGGTGGCAGAGCACTGGAACAGGCTGCCCAGAGAGGTGGTGCAGTCTCCGACTCTGGAGACATTCAAAACCCGCCTGGACGCCATCCTGTGCAGCCGGCTGTAGGTGACCCTGCTGTGGCAGGGGGGTTGGACTAGATGATCTCCAGAGGTCCCTTCCAAGCCCTGGGATTCTGTGCTTCTGTGATGTTCTGGGGAAGGTATTCAAAGCCACAGGAAAACTGTACCATCTACAAGTTCAGTGTTTGCAAACCTGGAGACTTTCATTAGTGAAAAGAAGAAACCATTTGTAGTCATGGGCATGACCTCGAACCAGCAGGCTGAACAAAGCCTGACCCGATCTCTAGTCCCACTTTGATGGAAATCCTCCCTGTTTATCCCCTAACTTGTTGCATGAAGGTTTGTGTGACTACGCTGAAAGTATAAACGTTATTTCTGTGTTTCTATCAATACACAGAAGCCCCCGCTCGCCCTGTTAAGAGCAGAGAGTTTTGTTCCTGATTGTCAGCGCACTTTCTGCTAAGAGTATTGTGGCTGGGATTAAGTTGCTTAGAGCTTGTGTTTTGTGCACGTAGCCCTGTCCTCGGCAATACGGCGTTAGGATTGCTCACGCTGCTTCCCAGTGCTTGGGCCGCTAACAGCTAATTAGAGTTGTCAGTCTAAGGACAGGCTGGAGGAGGAATCAGTTTTACTCAGTCATGGCTGTAAACCCAAATGGCCATGGTTCAGAGCACAGTAACAACCACAGGGGCTTAGCTGGCCTCAGATTTGTTTTAACAATTACCATCTATTGGTCTGGGGGCCCGGCAGACGGAGGCTGTGACGGCACTTACATCGCTTTCGGATTGGGTCTTTGGATGGGGTTGGACCAAATACATCTGAAAAGAGGATGGCTCCTGTTTGCCCAGGACTTGGTGGCCCTGCCCTCCTGCCAGTCTCATGGCATTGAGGGGGAGGTAGTCTGACAGGCTAAGGATGCTTAGCTGAAACCTTCTTCTTTGTGACCACCTTTGCAGTCTTGATGTTTGCAGAACAAAGCCCCAGGACTCTCAGTGCACTTTCTTGTAGCATTTGCTGTATGTAGCTTTGGACGACAGTGTCTTTCACGAGGTAAAGCAGTTCTATGAATTTTGCCTGGCCTGAATTTTTCCCCTCAATGTGTAGCGGTTAGGACTTGCTCTGAGGACCCTGGTCTCTTCTCTGCTTGCTGCCTTGTGGGGAAGGTTCCCACAAGCTGCCATTCACTGAGATTTTCTTGAGAAGTCTCCCTTGCGCCCCGAGAGCTTTTCTGATTTACCTGTTTGATTGAAATTGGTCTGACAGAGCATGTCCGCATGCTGTGGTGGCCAGGAGATATAGGAGACTTGAGATCTAAAGCGAAAGGCCCAGATGGCAGGGAGAATTCACCGGAGCAGCAGAGGCTGGGGAGCAGATTTTGCAAAGGTGGCATGTTCAGTCTGTGGCACCACACGTCACATGTAAAGTACCGGGAGGCCTCCTCGCCTGTGCCCTGGGTAAATGACTGTGAAAGAAGAGAGGATGATACCCAGATATGTGCATCAGGAAGGTGGGAGCCCTCCTTAAAGAGGGGACCTGGGGCTGCTACATGAGATTGCAGCCTGCCTGCGCGGCCGTTCAGCCTTTGTGCAGCTCACCTCTAAACACCTCTGTGGTTGTAATGATAGGCTGAGTAAAAGCCTGTGTGAGAGCTCCTCGCCTAGACAGATGAATTTGTTTGTTCAGAAAAGAACTGGTTTAAATCAGCTAATCCATTTCTCGGATATTGTTGGGAGAAACAAATACACTTTCCATAAGCTGCCATTATCCATTTTTTTGGCCAGACTCTCCAGGAAGAGCAACTTAATTTTATTGAAAGGGAGAGAGATATCCAGGCTATACAGCTTTGTCAGGAAAGGAGAGACAAAAGCTGTACAGACACAGTGGATGGCAGACAGTCTTGGCCACCTCTCTGTGGACCTCCCGTGGCCCTTTCAGGGCTGACCACCACATCTTGTATTGTTCCAATTCAGACACTCCTTTTAAGGTTTTCCTGCCATGGCAGCTATTTTCCCTGAAGGACCTAGCTACATATCAACTTGTTGGGATAAAAAACAACTCCACAATCCTCTCAGACACTTTGTGCTGGGCATCCTGCAAGGCTGTGCGTGTTTGGGTCTCACCCAAGCATGTCCTTGTCTTTAAGCCACAGGAGCATACTGCTGCCGAAGTACTGTCAGACACTTCCCCAGTGCTTCCCATCTTGCCGTTCTGAAGAAACCGCTTTGTTTTTTAGCCCTGTTGTTGCTGTCTGGGTTTAGGCCATAGGTGAAACCACCTTTGTCAAAGATCTCTGAACTGCGATACAGCTGGTGGTACCGAGACTGCATCGAGGCAGCCTGGCTGGAGGGAGAGGTTGTCCTGGTTCTGTTTCTATCTGCATGGGGATGTAACGCAGGTTCCACCCCAACACACACCGTAATTACTTCTGCCGTACGCTTACCTCCAGTCAGCAGGTCAGAGATGGTGAGCTTGGCACAGCAGCTGTTGCCAAGCTTTCTCTCTTGGTCTGAGCAGCACCAGTACATGTCCAGGGGATGTGGGAACTGGGCCAAGGCAGAGAAAGAGCAGTGGATCCTGGAGCATGGAGTGGCGGGATATTCTCTGGTGGTAGGTGGGACTGGGATCTGAGTTTATGGGGAATGTGGTATAGAGAGGAGAAGGTGGTACCTGCTTGTATGGATTCAATGTAGTGGGTGTATTTGAAAAAGAAAAATCTTGATTTGGGTGCTCTAAACTGGGAATACGAGAGCTAAGATGAGAGAATGTAAAGGTTTGTATAAATGTTCCAGCAAAAGAGCGAGCTGCTGCTGACACCTGACCAAAGTAGATTTGGGAACAGTGGCATCAGGAGCCATGGGGCAAGGGAGGCGGTAGATGGAGGGAGTTAGAAAACTGCTGTCAGCTCTCATGTTTTAAGGCTGGGGCCACAGGACAGGAAAGGAGGGAGTGCTCTGTCCCTATCAAATTCTGCGTCTCGGTGACCATGAAATAAGCACGTTGAGTATGCAGCTGTGGGGAGGGAGACACCACAGACAAGGAATCACTGGGGGAACCAGGAAGACACCAAGCAGGCAAAAAAAGCAATTCTTGTGATAAGTCTCAGCCTCTGCACAAGAGCCTGAGACACACACAAGTGAAAACAGCTGTCCCCACCTGCAGGGGAGCACAGGACAACAGACCTGACACAGGACCTGTGCCAGGGGAGCAGAGGCTCTTCTCCCCCAGCTTCTTTCCCAGAGAGGGCTATGTGGTGCTATGGCATTGTGGCTGTGCCTTTGCTTTTCACCCAGGATTTCTGGGCCATAAACCGCGTCAAGCAGCACCTATGAGGGTGCAGGAGCAGGCTCCCATGCTATCCCTCATCTACTCCCTGTGCCCCTGGGTCTGGAGCAGGGCTGTTTTCTCCTGCCCCACCGGAGGACTGTGGCAGGCACGTGGAGGCAAGGTACAGAACAGTGATGCCACTTTTGAGGAGGCGGCTTATGCAGGGAAGACCCCGAGTCACTCCTGATATAAACAGAAGCCCTAGTAGGAAACTGAGCATCCTGGGAGGGTGCTGAATTTTAATTAGTTTTGACCATCCTGACCCCAAGCTCTGAAACAGAACCAATTATGTTCAATCCTATAGGGAAACTGTGTGAATGTGAATTAAATTTCAGAGGTGCTCAGGCTTCTCTATATCCCAGCAGGTCTTCCCACTGCCATTTCTGTGCTGGGACACTGTACTGGGAGGCTGAGTTCAGTTTTTAGGAAGGGCATAGGGGCCTTGTGGAGCTTCCTGTGGGGAAACAACTGTTCAGTTACTAGTTTGTGCTTTTCCACTTGGACCAGTCTCTGAGAAAGAAACTGGTTTTTTCTTTGAAGCCAGAAAACAGTGTTTTCTCAATGAGCGGAGATCACATTTCCAGCGTGCACCCCTCTCACCCTATTTCACTTCATATAGTTCCTGATTTCCATTCCTCTTTGCCTCTCTATTGCAAACACAAATAAGCACGTGTGTGCACACGCTCCTACCTTATCTCAGCTTTTGCTTCTGATTTGAATTTAATTGGCCTACAGGACTTGAGGTAAAACAGTCAGTTTTCTTTTATGAACCCAGCGATGAACCTGCAAAACCCTCATTGGTTCCAGGAGTTGACAGACATGCTTAAATTTCCTAGTTGCATGCAGACCTGTTGCATTTTGTGTGATTTTGGAGTCCTTGTTTCTAGGGTCGTGTGTGATCGCAGGAAACCATGGAAATTTTTCGTTACTGTTGACTGGGAGGAAGCTGACTTCTGAGACTGTTTGCTTGTTTGCCAAGCTGCAAGGGGCTGAATGGAGTGTAGAAGAGACGGAAAATTACTCCATTTCTGTGGGGAGGAAGCATCTGGGATAAATCCCTGCTGGCTAAAGCAAGAATGGCAACTGAAGGCCATTCCAGTTGACCCTTTGTAGGCTCTTGATCTGTTGTGACCTGCTCTCACATCTGATCAAACAAGTGCTGTAAATCTCATCTGTCACAAATATGCTACAGCTCTGGGCTGAACTCAGCCAAGCATTTGATGGGAGGAATTGGTTGGAGTGCCAAAACTAACAAGGGTTCCCGACAGCGGCTGTGATTGAGGTCAAGAGAACAGTAAATAATAGTGGCATTTGCATTGAACAGGGATTTTTCCTTACCAAGTGCTGATTGCAAAGAGATATTTTACTGTCCTAATCATAAGCTAGAACACGGTAGCTAATAACAACTTAATGCAATATAGATGGGCTTAATAGTGTTAGGCCTGCTGGGATTTTCTGAGCAGTTCATAGCTTATGCATAATACAGGCCCTTTAGCCAACATCTTGGTATGTTGTAAAATGGGGAGCTGGGGCTTGAGGGAAAGGGAGCAGGACTCCATCAAAGGTGGTTTGCTGGAAAGACCATAATGGATCTAAAGGGATGAGAAGATGGTGGCAGTTGGCTGGGTCAGAGGAAGACAGAGCAACAGTCAAAATGGGGTTTTGTGGTTTAGGGGTTTTTCTCTTCCCCTTGGGCTGATTGTAATGAGGCCTTGCAAAAGTCCAAGTTTATGCATGGAAATGGGCGAGTTCTCCTTCTGATTAGCTTTCTAGGAACCAACTTACATGTATAAATGAAAAGATGCAAATGAAACTACCTACAGGTTTTAAAGAGAGGAGGAAATAAGGTTGGGTTTTGTGGTGGGTTTTTTGTGGTTTTTGTTTTTGGGGTTTTTTTAAACCATTTGGAGAAGCTTATGTGCTCCAATCTGCCTACCCAGAAGGCTGGGACTCCAGCGTCCTGGTCATTATGAGAAAGCAAAAGCTCTTTGAATCTCTTTCTAACTGTTCTGTGCTGTTTGTCTGGACAGGGGAGTTAGTTATATGCCAAGCATAGTCTCTCTCACTAGCAGAGCTGAGGAACAAGGTGAGTTTACCTTTGTGGATCTAAACTTGGATTATTTGTACATTTTCAGTGCAGCATCTACTCACAGAATGAAGGGACGGAGAATTCAGTGTGTGCCTCAGTAAGTCATTCCAGCGTTTTTTTACTCTCATGGTTCAGTTGTCATGACTTAATCTAAGCCTGTCTCATTTCAGTTTCTAACTACAAGCTCTGTTTATGGCTTTGTCTTCTCACATAAAGAGCTATTTGTTATCAGTAGTCTCTTCCCTGTGTAGTCTCAGACACCAGAACAAGTAATCTCTTAGCCTTTTTTTGGTATGCAATCCAGAAGGAGTCTCTTTAGCCGTTTACCGCAAGGCATGTTTTCCAGCCCTTGATTCATTTTTATAGCCGCCTTCTCAGTTTTCTTCAACATCATTCTGGCAGCATGGTCACCCGTATTAAACAGATTTTCAAAAATTATCTCACTGATGCAGATACAGAGGTGATGCCCATCTCACAATACGTTTAGTAAACTTTGGCTTAATCATCCAAGGATTTGGACATCTTTGGACTACAAAATTAAGCTGAAAGCTGATGTTCGCTGGGTTACATTGACTCATGCTCCTCTTGGAGTCATTGTCTCTGTCCTAACAAGAGTGACCCATTCTTTCCTCAACAGTTCTTTTTCCAGACCTTTACATTATCCATGGTACGTTGAATGCAGTTACTGTAAGCCCATTCCATCAAGCAAACCAAGTTGTCCTGTGTGCAGTATCTCTCTAGTGTGTTATTTACTGCTGCATTTTTTGTGTCCTCTACAGATGTTGGTATCTTATCCTGATGTAGGCACCTGATGTAGGATGGTGATTGTTAGTTATTGCACATTAAAGTGCTGCCTTTGGGAGGGAGGGAAGGAAATAAAGCACAAGACACATCCCAGAGCTGTGGCAAAGCCTGCGCCCAGTCACCCCAGCCGCAAATAGATGTAAGGTCATTCAGACACCAAAGGTTATGTGCAATGTTGGCTACACAGCCTGAACAGGAGACTTTAGAATTTATATGCTTTAGCTATGCCAACCTGCTAGCTGGATTTTTGACCTTGATGAAGATGTGAAATAGCATTAGTTTAAGAGGTTCATATGGGATCTCACTAGAGAGGTCTTCCTAGAGAAGGTTTTCCCTCTCACTGGAGAGATCTCAGTGGTGCGGGCACCCATTTAAAATTTCTTTTTGAACTCTTTCAGTTAATGTGTTTTTAATCTGCTTAATGTGGGCTGCATTTGAACAGTATTACATCTTCAATTAGTCTGTCGTGTGGAAGAAAGCCAGGATCTTTCCAATGCCTGAGGATGTTATGACAAGATAGTTACTTTTCTTGTTGCTTTCTCAAACACTACCCAGTTTGTCTGCCAAGGACCCATAAAACTATATTAATCATCATTCATTTTTTAAGTTGTGAAGTTGCATCCCACATTCATCTTCCATGAGTTTTTTTCTGGAATCAGTGAGGAATAAAAAGGTTTATTGCTGTTTGTTCTGAGGTCTTCTCTACTTACATTGACCCAATTGGTTCGTGTTTGTACTCCCATAGGTAATACATGCATGGAGGGTACAGAATAATTTTATCTCCTCTGGTGCTTGCAGGATGCTATCACAAACTTCCCCTCAAAGGCCTGGCTAGATGAAGTTTTCCCCCATCTTTTGCTACTTTCTATGGCATTTGTAAGGTTTTTATGATTTGTTGTTAGTCTGTTATTCTGCCAGTTTTGCATTGATGAATTCAGATCAGGGTACACAGATCCAGCTACAGTCTTACAAACAGGACATAGAGAGGCCTGTCTTGCGTCGTCTCTGGATTTATCACAGATTCAGCCACAGATATTCCCCACGGGTTTTTTCCAGAGCTGTACACATAATTATGCCTTCTTTCTGCCCACCACAGTGGGATGGCTCAGCAAACATTGCTGAAACTTCTTTAAAATGTCCTTTTCACCTGGGGTATCTGATTCTGGGAGGTGTTCTTATCTATCACGGAGAGGCTGGAAGGAGCAGAATGCCACGTTACAGTGTGTGCTGCTGCAACCCCTCAGGCTGATAATTGCCGATGGACTGATTCAGACCAGGATCCACTTTCAGATCTTGATGCAATGATTGAGAACGAGGAAGGTAACGGCCTTACTTTTTGTGTTCCAGAAGAGTCGTGAATATGAACAACAGAAACTTTATGAAACCAGCTTCAGGCATTTATCTGTTGGATCAAGATCCAGGCATCAGGACAAGAAATGGAGTGTGTACTTCCCTCTTGTCCTGCATATCGCCTTTGCTGCAGCCTAAGTCCTCTTCAGTCAACGTGAAAAAGTGTCTCTGTGAGATAGGCATGTGCCCACATTACAGGGATGCTGCTCCTGCAAATGGTTCCTGTAGTGCCGGCTGGGTTTGAGGTCAGCCACAGAAGCAGCCTGGAAAATTGAATGTCAGAGCAGATTTATCCAGTGAGCAGGACTGTTAATAAATTTCCCTCTCCTGGTCCAAGTCCAGAGGAGATGGGACAGAGCGGATAGCCAGATGGGGAGGTCGAGGGAGCAGGCTGCTGTCCTTGAATGATTGCCAGTTCAGTCATTGGCCTCCTTCCTGTGCCCTCTGCTGCAGAGGAGATCCTGAGCCCCAGAGAGTGATTTCTGGGAGCCCACAACACCTGCAGCCGTCAGAAGTGACAGTGCTCTTCCTAATGCAGGGAAAGATGAGAGCTGCTGGGCTGGGTCTGCTTCAGCAGCGAGGCTGGTGTGCTGCTGCTTCACTGGAAGCATGGTGGCAATGTAGAGAGAAGACATGAGGTTTCCCGCGAGACAGCAAGTCCTCCGTAGCTTGAGTCCGTGCCTTTCTCTGAGACAGGTAGTATCATCCAGGCCTGAAGAAATGGGGCTGCCAAATCCTCTGCTATCTCCATAGGTGGTTAGCAGGTTTGGGAATAAGGTGTAGGGAGATGATTCTCTGTAACCAGCAATCCGCTGAAGATACAGTCATGAAAAGCTATGACAGTTACTGATATGCCAGATATAGCAATTTTTTTCATAATTAATTAATAGAGGGGATGTTAGACACAGGCACTTCTGAAATTCACACATTTTAGGTGCATGCAGGCAATGATGTGAAGGATGGAGAAGGAAGAAGATAGGACTTTCGGATGGCAGAGATGGTGGCTATTTGGTAGCTTGCTTTTTGGACCTGGTCACTATTCTGAAAGACTTCAGCCATTTCATCTGATGAACCGCCTGAACCTATCTTCATTTTTCCATCCTTTGCCCGTGATTGATTTGATCTATCTTGATTCATCTGAAGATGATGATGACAATGATTAAGAGGTAACCATCCAGAGAGTGACAGCAAAAATGCTTACAGTAAAAAATGTTCTCGCCTCTCCTTTCTCTATGCTATACCTACTGATCCTATGTTTTTAAATTGCATGCATTTCTTAACTTCCTGCATGCACCACCCTCCTTGTTACATTAATTCTTATGGGAAAAATTGCTTTGATATCTGTTGACCTCAGCTGCTTCATCTGTGAGACTGAACGTTTGCCATAAATCTTTTCGTTTGAGCATCCTTTCAGCTTCTTTCTGAACAGTTACGTTTTCATTGTCGTCATCTTCCTCAGATGAATCAAGATCAGTCAAGGCTGAAGGATGGAAGAATGGTGTAATGATGACAGTTAGCGGAGCAAGATATTAAACGATTGGCAGCAGAACTCCGACGCAGCAGATAACGAAGTGATGGAGAACTGGGTGTTGTTCTATGCTGAGTTCTTCCTCCTTGGTCCAAATTCCCTATTAGGCCTGAAGGAGAGGCTGAGGAAAAGCCTGGTTTGTATGGGGAAGCTTGTCTTCTTTCCACTCTGTAGATAAGCGGAGACCTACTGCATTAAGTCTTCCTGGTCTATCTTCACCCCGTGCATCCTTTTTCCTTATTAGTACAGACAAAGAATGCAAAGTAAACATGTTAAGAAGTGCTGGTAAATATTTCATTATCTTAATTGCCCTGGATGGCCCTCCTTTTCCTACCAGGCTCTTTCTGGCTTGGATCTCTCCCCTTTCCAGCTCTGATCCCACCGCCCCATCATTAAAGCAGGTCTGATTTTTTAACCAACATTTCTGCTTTTGGCTATGCTGCCTCTTGCTTTGCCTGCCTATTTGGAAAGCAGCTGTGGAGGGATCATCTAGTGCTCCCAATTTAGCTTTTAAACTGAAAACAGAAGGTGAGGTAATGCTGTAGCCCAGCTGTGAGCAGAATGCTGTGACCACCCGTGGCCCTGACAATCATTGTGTTTCTAAAGCAGGGACTCTTCTCCACTTCGACAGGATTGTAGTCCTCGGAGGCACTTTCTCCTGCAGCCTCCCTGCTCCTAACTTCCAGTTCTTTTATTAAAAGGGTCTAAACATACGGAGGCGATTGAATTGCTCAGGCGGCTGCTGATGGAATAGCAGCCTGTTGCTATTGGATCTCTACTTGGAGTCAGCAGCCACCTCTGCCTGGTAGCTCTTCAGGTTGTGGGTGAGATCCTCCATAGGAAACTAGGGGAAACCCATTCAGTTCCTTGTAGGCAGCAGCTGCATGCTCTGAACATGAGCCCTAGCAGTGGCACTAATTGGATGCTGTCTGGAGTCCAAAGATTTCTCACTATATTTGCAATGGGGAACATGCAGGCTGGTGTCTGTTTTCCTTCCCAGGGTAGCTCCATTGTGGCAGGCAGCAGCTCAAACACAGGAGGTGTCTTCTGTCCAAGAGCAGGACATGCTGCCCAAGTTTCAGATCTGTGTTACAACTCAGCTTACTGATGAACTTAATAAACAAGGCACTGAGAGTTCATAGAGAGGTTCGTATAGAGGGGTGGCACTGGCCACTTCTGTGCAGTTGTCACACAAACATTTACTTTGGTCTGCATTCATCCCACCTAGCAGAGATGTGAGGGCTGGGATCAACTTAGGCTCCCTGTGGAGGCACAGGTTGGAGGGAGGTAGTGCCAGCTAGGGACTCCTACCATCTGAATCATTCTCCGGAGATGTCCCTTTCACTCAGTGGCTTTGGAGAGAAGGTGGCGTTCCTAACTTGAGTGCCTCAATGAAGAGCTTGAAGTTAGATGGGATAAATTTGGGCTTTGAAGTCCTGTTCCAGCTAGCTCCAGGTTTGCTGTAAAACCTGGGGGGATGACCAGTCCTTTTTCAGTTGTTCCAAATCCTTCTCTCAGGAATGTGGAGGGCCTATCCTAGGACAATGAACATCACAGATTGGCTGTTTCCCCTCTATATTCCCTTCTTTACACTGTGAATGGAAGCATAGGGAATGCATTCTGCTGTGATGGGTCAAGAAGCTCTGTTTCTGCTCACAAGGTTGCAAATGGTACCTGTTGATCTCTGCCCCTTTATAGGCCCCCGTGTCCCACTTGTCTCTGCCAGGCACGTGAGGAGAGTCAGAGCTGTAGATTCAGGTTTCTTTTTTATTTTCTCCTTTCCCAAACTTTTTGCATGTGATTCCTCTGGCATTTAAAACTCCAGGATAGTGTTTCTGCCCAGAGAAAACAAAATCTGAATAGGACCTAAAGCTGTGCTTCTGCCACCTGAAAAACAGAGGAAGCAGAGAAAGGGGAATTGTAAAGATATATATACATACACACATGTACATATAAAACTTCAGCATCATCTTGCCAAGGACTTTGGGAGAGGAGAAGAGAACTAAGAATTCTCTCCTAGTATTTGCTGAGGTTGGGAACTACTGGGGATACGACAGAGTTGATTACTAGGACATAAAAGTATCTATGGGGAGGACTTGCAGTAGGCTTAAACTGCAGCAAGGGAATTGGGTTAGAAAAACTAGTGATAAACTCTGAAGTAAGAGGAAAAATGTGGATTCTCTGTTTTAGAAGAAGAATCTCATTTGGTTCTTTTTGTGGGTTGTTGTTTTTTTTTTCTTTTCCGTAGTTTGCACTGGCAATGAGTTGCTTTATTCCCAGAACTACCCAGCTGAGTAGCTCACCTATGAATTATTGAGTTGTAAGATAACTGGTTCTCTGCCAAAAGTTAATGCATATGGGATGCTTTTGGGGAAAAGTATCATTGGCTGACTGTTAGTGAGTGTTTGGATCTAAACTATTTATATGCTATTGGGAGCGGCATGTCACTGCCAGCCCAATTTGTTAAACAGAAGCATGTAATAACAGATGCATGGGTATGAGCTGACATCTTGTTATCTTCTAGAAGAGAGAGGCAGAACCTGAGCGGAGAGTTGGTGGTCTGACAATGCTACGCATGGGAGGTCTCCCCTCTTGTGGGTATGTGGGTGGGCAGGAGAATCCCAGATCCACCCTAGCCATCATCCTGCTTCACCATGCTATAGCTGGCAAAACTGGCTGTGAATTAGAGGCAATATTTTCATGTTAGTCTGTGGCAAAAAAAAAAAAAATATCTAGATTTGGGTTATGCCATTGGTCTGGCAGTAATTGAAGGTATTAGCTCTGAAATGCCCACTCTCTCACCCTCTTTATTTCTTTTATTCATAACTTTGCTAATTGGGTGGTATGTGAGTGGGGGGAGGATTATCAGCATGCATTTCACATACAAATGTGTATGTGTTTTCTGTACGTACACCATCTTTCCCCACTTACCTTTTTCAATTAGGGGAGCGTACTGTTTTGAAACCAAGCACTTGAAGGTAAGCGAGGCATGGGAATGAGGTGGCTTTACACTGCCGAAGAATACTTGTCTTTGTAGTGTCTTGTTAGCGTGAATTAATTGGACAGTGAGTCTGAGTGGAGTTCCAGCATGTCTGGGACAGATCTTTTTTGAGGAGGCATGTCTGTGAGGCAGAAGGTCTGGAAATTTCCACCCAGGATGGACTTTCTTCAAAGCACTCTGTAAAGTGAGCTAGGGGGTCTCATGTATTAATCAGCACAGCTCGTCATGCAGAAGAGGAAATCCTTCAGTAAACCCCTCTTTATTAAAACGAGGTGAAGACTGGTTGAGCTAATTGGCTTGGAAAGTTCAGAGAACAGGAAAGCGGAAAAGCTGGTAGTGAATAGATGTCATTTGCTCTTCTTTTAAAAGCAGTCAACTAGCACAGAACTAAGCCTTCTCTGCTCTAAGCCCTGCTTCTCCGGTCCCTCCACCCACTTGTCTAGCAGAAAATGTACTCAAACAAATTTGTTTTGTTTGAAATAACAATACTTGCAACTTGGCTTTCAAGCACTTTGGAAAAAATACATGTTTTATCTCTTTATACATGGGGAGACTGAAGTGCAAAGGCAAAAGGCATAGAAGATGAAAGAAAGAGATTCTGGCTTTTAGCTGAAATAGGTTGAGCAAGCCTTCCTCCATCTCCCTTCTTCTAACTACTCAACTATATCGTCTCTCAGAAACAAGCAGATGAGACTGGGCCTGTAAATATTAGTTGGATATTTGTCTCCACATGGAAAACTGCTGGTGCCTTAATGCATGTTCTTGGGGCGTGGATGCTGTTGCAGGGAACAGAATTGCTCAGCTGTGATTTCCCGGCCTTGTGATGATAAAAGAGCTTCCTGCTTGCTTGGGTAGAGAGCTCTGGTCTCTCCTGGAGCTGAACCTGCTATGAAAGTAGGGGTGCAGTATCTTTGATGCCTGTGCCATCTTTATTACCCCGGATTATGGGACCAGGGACTGGATAAGGAAGACACCCATTGCTGGGATCGCTTTGGTTGTCTAGAGAAGATTAGGGAAGGCTGCATCCAGTATGACTGCAGAAGGGTATCTATCAGAATTTAAATGGATGCTGGATGGGATCATATAGGTCTCATAAGACCCTAATAGCAGCCTATCCTGAGTTGCTTTCCAGAGAGAGAAATTACTGCCTGGTGTCATTAGCCACTCTGGATAACGAAACACAGCTAATAGTTGTAACTAACTACGAAGTACAGTCTTTCATACCAGTTTATCTGCGTGTCCTTTGCAATGTTAATCCAGCAAGTGAGTGGTCAATTAGCTCATACACATGGGATAAGGTGAAGACTACAAGTGAAAGTCCCACTGGCGCTGTGATTGCATGGCTAAGCTTGGAGGGAGTCATTCAGCAGAGTGGGATGAGAGCTACTGAAAATAAAGCTGCTTTCTAATCTAGCAAGGCTTGCTTTTTTCATCATTTATGTGTTGCACTTTCTAGATTTAAATAAAAATGCACATGATGACTGAATGTGGAGGGTGTTTTTCACAGGGCAGGAAGCCTGGACTAAGGACTGAAGCGTGGGTCAGGATACAGGACTCCTATGCTGCTTCTGTCTGATGCTGCCAGTTTGTGTGACCTTGGGCAGGCGGTCTTTCTGCTTGTGCCTCTCTTTTTCTGCCTGGACACTGCTGCACCGTGGTGCTCTTTGCAGCAGAGGAAGCATTGCGGGAAGTAAATTCCTGTAGAAAAATGAGGGCGCAGCAGCCTATGGCAGCTGCATAGACCGGCAGTACAATGCGGGCAGCTGACTGCCTACAGAGATGGCTGTTGTCCGCCGCTGGTCAGGGTGGCTACAGGGGGAAAAGGGCTGCCTGTGAGTCAGAAAGCAGGTTATGAGTGAGCTCCTCAGCTCTGACAGCCCTTTCAAAATGAGCCAGCATTTGGGAGTTGACCAGGACATGCTATTCACAGTCCTCAAGCTGTGGGAAGGTAGACTTTGCAAGTGTCTTGCATAATAGTGTTGTACTGTGGTGTGTAGGATTTTCGACCGTCTCAATTCTTGCCTGAGCTCTTAACGTGAGATCTGTTCACTTGGTGTTCCCCTGTTGTGCAGATGCTGGTTTGTATTTAAGCTTGTCACTGATTTCTGTGCATCAGTCCACTCCAATATGAGCCTTTCTTTGCCTTTCATCCATATCAGATTGAGCAGCCTCATGACAACATCCCCATTTTTTAAAGATAAAAAAGAAAATAATTTTTTTTCACTTAATTTTTTTTTCCGTATTTGCCCCACAAGTGAAAAACTTTCCATAGTACATCACTGCCATCCTGGGATGCTCTGACCTCATCGTTGGTGAAAGAAGCATCTCTGCCTTCTGGAGGCATCTGAATTTGATGGGAACCTGCAGCAATCAGACAGCATTGTAGGGATCACTGAATACCCCTTCTTGAGCTGTGCCCAAGCAGGACAGCACACTAACAGTGCAAGGAGACTGTGGTCTCTCCTGCAAGCACTTTGGCACTTGTAAGGAAGAACATTCCTCCCTTCCTCACTACTAAAATAAAAACATACTTAAATGCTTAGAGACTTGACCACAGCTCAACAGCCAGTGCACTTCACTCATCTAGTAGGACGAGCGTTTCAGTCCTGGTTATTTTGAGTGAAACCAAGAAAATAAGAGTTTATTGGGGCACAAAGCAACACCCCTTGATACTTGACATTTCTCTGTTGTGCTTCCCTTGCTCTTGCCCTTCATCATTGTGAACACCTCACTAGCTTAGCAACCCTTCAGTGCAGAGCATCTGCTCTGGCTCACAGCAAGGGAGCCGCCTACAGCTCGGCTTTGCTTTAGGGTGCCTGGCACGCTGGAGTAGGTTGCTTGTGTTCAGCTGATTTGATTTGCTCCTAACGAGCAGGTGAGTGATTATGTTTTCTCCTGTTGCGCAATAATTCTGCTGCAAAGGCAGGCTGCCCTGCCTTGTATTTCACAGCAGCCGCATCTTAACAAGGCTGCTGGAGGAGCCTCGCTCCTTCAGTGTTGCCTACAAGAGTAATGCGCTGCCCTCTTCACCCCTTTCGTCACTCCTCCTGCCAGCTAGCTCTCCTAGAGTTTAGCTGTGTGCTGAGAGAAAACAGTAATCGTCTATATTTGTTTGCTGTGTTTCTTACCAGGGGATCCCAAAGCCCTTTATATGCAGAGAGGATTTTTACCCCCTCCTTGAGGCACAGCAACCTGCTGCCTGCAACGTGGCTGCTGCTTCAAAGAGCACTTCACTGCATGAACTGGAGTTTAGGGGCGATAGAGAAAGGCATTTGAGGAGCCTCTGGACAAGGACCCACCTTTGGAACTGGACTAAAAACTGGGGCTAAAAACTGGCTAAAAACTGGGGCTGATACACCGTGGCAGCTCAGTGAGCCAGAATAGCCAGATACTGCTCCCTTGTAGCCAGCAGGGATACTGCTTCCCTGTGGGTATTGGAGGCACTTGGAAAATTATTATCATCTCCTGCAGCTCCCTAAAGGTGTGTGTGCAGGAGTCACGTTGGAGGTCTCTGCTCCAAGACAGTCACTACCTCAGGTGTACTGGCACTGTTCAGTTCCCAGTTCTGGGGAGTGCTGCATGCATCCTTTGCAGGGATGGGATGACCTGCTTCAGCTGTCTCTCTAGAAAATCCAGGGGCTCCAGGACTATCTGCAGAGTTAAAGCTTGTTGGGTGTTTCCTAGTGCCAGAGACGAGGAGAAAATGTAATAAATTTTTACTTTCAGACATTCCTTTCACAAGGTGATGACATAGACCCAGAGCCTCTCCCAGTGCAATCAAGTAAATCTCATGTTCCAGCTGAAGAAGATTAAATATCTTCTGCATCCTTGGCTGCCCTGCTGTTCCTGTGGCCTAAGGAAGCATCTGGAGTGTCCCAGCCATGCCCCTCTGTGTCCCTTTACCAGCTCCAGACACACCCTCAGTGAGGCCTGGGGGGGCACCTTCCTTGCAGTGTGTGTCCTTGCAGAGGACATTTTGTCGTCTTTCAGACCTTTTCTCTTTCTCTTTCCCAGCTCTGTACACAGGCGCCACTCCGTGCAGTGAGGGAAGGAAGCTGCTCCCACCCCTCTCTCTCCTCCTCGTGAGATAGATTGCTTTGAGTACATCTGGAGCTGCTGTGCCTTTTTTTTTTTTTTTTTTTTTTTTTTTTGTAAGCCTTCCTTTCTCTTTTCTCTCTCCTTTTTATCTTTTTTTTTTTAATGTATCACCAGCTGGCCTTGATTATAATGTGAGACCCCACCGGCTTCAATTAAGGAGCTGATGTGACCCAAGAAATGGGATAGCAGCTAGGGATGGAGATGACACATTCATGGCACTAGGTCTAATCAAACAACTTCTCACATTATTCTCACCGCGAGGTGGGAGACGTGCGAGCCAAAGGCAAGTCAGCGCTTGGAGCACCTGCAGAGACACATTGCTAGCAAAGCCATCTGTAATGAGCTGACCATGCCACTCAGCACGGCAATGTGAGCTCAGTCAAGGGCTGCTTTTAATCTGCTTAAGTGTAGCAGAGGGCCAAGAGGCTGAGAGTTGAGAATGGGTACCTAGAAAACAATCAATCAGCTACTGTCAAACAAGGGCTGCCAGGTGGAGGAGATGCTTGTACGCTGCGTACCCACAGATGCATCTGTGTCCCTGGAGAGAGGGGACACTGCATGCAGAACTATGGGGGGGTGCATGCACCCCCTTCGTCTGTGCTGAAGATGGAGATATCGCTTGTGTTACAGAGCTGTAGGTGGGTCTTGCTGGGGTCAGGGTATGGGAGGGGAGAGGTGGGTGCACTGGAGCCCTCCAGGCACGGCTGTGTTCAGGGCAGCAGGGATGCTGTGTGCCCCGTGGTTCCTGGCGGAGCTGTGTCTGTGGCACTGCAGATGCTGTGTGTTGCAGTTTTTTGGGCCTGGCTGTGCATGGCAGCTCTGCACAGCTTTAGAGGAGGCAGGTGCTTTGTAGATCTGTAGTGCATAGAAGCTGTCTGTGGACAGGAAGAGCAGGTGCTTTGAACCTGGAGAAGGTGAGTTGTGACTGTGCTGGAGCTGCTATAAATCTGTTCTCCCTCTTTTAAATTTGGGCTAACAGCTGTTTTGTGTTCAGGAAGCCTTTCTCATTTTAGAGGGAGAGCTTCTGGTTATTCCCATGCCGTAGCGTTTTAATTAAGAGTTTATTGCAAGTGAAACATTTCCATCAGGCGGCTGTGGAGACTGAAGTCCTCTGCCATTGCATTAAATAAGAGGTAACCCAAGCAATACCAATCCAGACTTTCTCCTTGCTCTGCCTCAACCATGCCCTAATCATGAGGTTCCTGTAAATTTTTACAAGTGTTAAAGAACAAGACTTAGTAGCCTCCCTTTGCTAAGGAGGTGGCCACATGTCACCATTCTCACACTACTGGCAGAGAAGCTGACGTGGAGAGATGTGACTCACCTCCCAGCATCAGGGAGCCAGAGAGAAAAATAGGACCCGGAGTCCCTGTAGCCCGTCCCTGATGCGTGTATTGGTGTATTTGGGAGAGGCCCTCTAACACCCTTTGAGGTCTGTGCTCAAGTTGGGACAGCCAGTGCATATCCCTCCATCTGCACATGGTGTCTCCGAATACCCTGTCAGACGCTGACCAGAAGATGATGAATGTAACTGCTTGGGAGCATACATGCCTGCTCAGGGAGTGCAGTTGATGCTGGTATGAGGACTGTGGTTATTCTGATTAGGATCTGAGGATCGAGTCCAAGCTGTGGCACTCAGCTGCTGGAGCTGCACTTCTCACGTGAAAGAGCAGGGCTTGGTAGCTCCTCCAAGCAGCATCTCACTGTGGGAAGAGTACTTGCTAAAGGCCACCCCTACCTAATAAACGGGAGGGAGGTGGGAGGTGGCCCCAGCCCATTCAGAAGGGAATGTCAGACAACTATTGCTGCTTTTGGTTTGATGAAGTCTGGCTCCCGCTAGAAAATAAATATCCTAATGGAAATCATAGGTGCCTGTCTCCTCAGAGGCACCGCAGGGGTAACCGTGCTGAGCCGAATGTCTGTTCCCTGATGGCATCCCCATCTGTTGCTCTGTTCGGTCTCCAGTCCCCCCCGTGGTGGAGCCAGCCTTCCAGGACGTGCGCCAGGGTGTGGGCCGCAGCGTCACCCTGCGCTGCACCATGCTGAAGGGCAGCCCCATGAAGGTGGCCACCTCCGTCTGGCGCTTCAACGGGACCCTTCTGGCACAGCCCCTGGCAGAGCAGCAGGACTACTCGGAGTTGAAGGTGGACAGTGTCAGCCGGGAGACCAGCGGTAGCTACGAGTGCAGCATTTCAAATGACGTGGGGGTCTCCACCTGCCTCTTCCAGGTGTCTGGTAAGTCCCAGAGGGCCCATCAGAGCAAACTGTTGGATGGGGGTCATGGAGGTGGGAAGCTTGCTCCCCATAAATTTGTGCTAGTACAGGCAACCTTTACTGCCTCCTCTGTGCATGGCGCTGTATTCAGAAGGAATGACTTTCCATAAGCCAACAGGGAGATCTGCCTCCATCATTCAGGTAGTCTTTCAAGTCTGGGATGGACCTGAGGCAGTTAGTGTCAGCCACTGTACATTTTAGCAGTGTTTGGCCACTTATCTGAAAGATACAGGACTTAAACTCAAGGCTGCCATCAGCTTTCAAGCCTGGACAACCTGTATCGTAGATTAAGTGTTGACCAAGGGGGAGTGAAAGGCTCTCTACATCCCCCTAACAGGCTCCAAACCATCTAATTTCCCCTTTAAAAACAAACAAACAAACAAAAACTGTATTATGTATTCCTGTACCTTCCCTATGTTTCCTGTCTGTCTGTCTCACGACGCCTGCTAGGACAAACACAAGCTGGGAATGGGTACTGGTACTTCGTGGATTTGCTGCTCACAGTTTTCTGGGAATACAGCAGGCACCGTAACAGGACTTCTCTCTAGCACCTGCAACTGCAAAGAGGGATGGCAGAGTTATAGCATCTAAAACCACACATCTGACCTAGCCTCTCCAGCTGATCGTTAAATCTGCTTTTCCCATGACCCCAGAATTGACTTGGGCACCGTTTCTAGAAAAGCTTTCCAATGAAGTTGCCTTAATAAGCAGTAAATTCAGCCAAAATACTGGGGTTTCAGTCCAGGGCCAATTTATAATACTTTTCAAGTCAGGGCTGAACAAATGAGAATAAATAACATCCAGAGAGGACTGATTTTGAAGCAGATCTTTCCCAGGGTTTGGAAAAGCTCAGGTATGTTGTAACTCTGAGATGCTCTCAGAAATGGGGAAGTCCAAACCACTTCCACTGTTTGGGCCCCTTTTCAGGACACTGCTCTCACCCCTTTGAGATTCCCTGGAATTTGTCTGGCTGTGGATTTTGCTTGAGAGCTTTGGCCCTCTCTACCCTTTCTTCATATGGTTGCAACTCTCGTGTCACTAAGTGATGGCAAACCATACCCTGCTGTGAGCCACCACAGCAAACGGTGTCCCTAGCAAGCTTGGGAATGCTCCCAGGATCTGAATTTCTTGCTAGAAGTAGTAACAAATACATATTGCCACCTGGTGTGCCACGCTGTGCCCCATGAGATAAGATCCCCTCGGCAGAAAGCAGTGTTCATCCCTAGAGAGCATTCATCAGAAAAGTAGCAAGCATTTATTTTCTTGCATCCCTCCTCCGTTTCCAAGGCATTGATATCTGATGGTGGCTTTTCAGCTCCAGACATCTCTCCCTGTGTCCTGGACAGTTACAAATCAATTAGACGTTCTGAGCCTGTAGAGCAACCTGAAAAATAATCCAGTGGCTGGACTGCTGGGCTTGGGCTTGGGACTGCTGGAGTTTTAATTCTCATCAGCCACAGCCTTCCTGTGCGAACAGGGGAAATAGCGTAGTCTCTTTTTGTTTCTGTTTCTTCTCTGTGAAAGAAGGACCATAAACCTTCCTGTCTGACAGGGAGGCAGTGACTCATTTGTGACTGTAAGGTGTTCAGATGTACTGGAAACAGAGTTCACAAACCTGCCCAGGATGGGATTAGTGTCTTCTATGGATGGGAGAGTAGCTTTCTGAGATGTTTTAGAAGGATAGCGAGACATCCAATTAACTCCCTTTGAGCAAGTTATCAGGGCAGCCCATAGTGGTCACCACCTGCAGTCCCACTAGCCACAAGCACAGAAAAGCCCTGAAAGATGGAGTGAATAACCTTCAGCTCTTCCCATCAGCTATAAACAAAAGCCAAAACTTCCCAGCAATGGTAAAATTTTCCAGAAAGGAAGTTCCAAAAGTATCTTGATGTGCTGCATTTCTATCAGAAGCCTTTTTTTTAGCTTCTGTTTCCATCTTGGAGTCAATTAATATAAGGAATTAATATCATGCAAGATGATGATAATCATCAGTTCTTATTTTATTTTGGAATCCATTATGGAGCTTGACTTCCACAGTCAATACAAGTTGAATAAGCAGCAATTAGTCTCTGAGGTGGTTCTGAACTTCTTGCTTGTGCAAAAATTCAAGTCAATAAAAATAATAAGAAAAAAAGGACTTGGAAATAAATATCAATATTATCCATCTAAGTTCATAAAAAATAAACATTGAATCCTTTCAAGCCTAATTATAACCACACAGAATGGCAAGGCTTATGATTCAAGTGGAAGGGTACAGCAGACTGCCTGGGGAGACGGTGTTTACGCCTGTTCTGTTCTCCAGCATTCCTTGCTGCCCGGGCATCTTTCTGGTCTGTGTAGGTCCAGAATGGACCTGAATCCAGAAAGGAGAGCCTGGCCCAGGACAGGACCTGCCAAAAATTGAAGTGCACAGGGTGAAATGAAGGCAATTTCAAATAGGGCAAAACCAGTTGTGGGTAAGACCTCGAATTGCTTCTGGGCCCTGTGCATCAGTCCTCTAGCCCTGGGCTGCATGGCAGTAGCCTTCGAGGCCTGTTTGTTAGTGGTTCAGGACAGCAGCGGCTGGGAAAATGATGGGAAATCCCTTGTTCTCTGAACCATCCAGTTTCTCTCTGGTACATCGTTTCTCCTGTGTTTCCCTTCCTCCTGCAGCCCTCTGTTTTTAAGGGGAGATGTGGGTTTAGAAAAGACATCATTGCCCCTGCAGAAGCTCCTGCTGTTATTACCGAGGCTGAGGTCAGCATCCCCTTTGCTGTCGAGTTGGCTGTTGTGTTACAAAGAGGCTGGAGCACTGTGTTTCCAAGGCAGGAGAGATGAAGAAGGAGCAAGGTCTCCTTTTTAATGCCATGGTCCCTGTGTGATAAATAATGCTTTTCCTATGACCTACTGGCCAAATGATCTTTCCTCAGGGTTTGTTAGCAGGAGACTCTGTAAAGCAGCAGATGAAACAGGAGAAATGCCAGTTTAAAGCTGATACCTCAATCTAAACTACAAAGCAAGAGAGAAAAGATTAGAGCTGGTTCCAGCTGGAGAACTGAAGCTGTTCCCACCTTCTCTGGTGTCGGTCATGCCCCACTGGTGTTGCAGGGCTGCTAACCCTCCCAGTAGTTTAGGCTGCGAAAGCAGCAGTGATTCACAGAAAAAGATGGCACGTCAGTGCAACACACCAGCTACAACAGTAAAGGTGTCTGTCATGTCAAAGGCAAGTGGATGAGCTGGGCAAGCGGAGCTGTTCCACTCTCACCACCTCTCTTTGTAATTGATGTTCCCCTTGATCCCACTCTTTTACTTTCCTCCCTCTTTTTTTTTTCCCCCCCTCCAGCAAAAGCTTACAGCCCAGAGTTTTACTATGACACTCCCAACCCCACCTTGAGCCAGAAGCAATCCAAGAATTACTCTTACGTCTTGCAGTGGACGCAGAAGGAGCCCGATGCTGTGGATCCCATCCTCAAGTACCGCCTGGAAGTCCGGCAGGTAAGGTCTGCTCTTCTGGAGCCTCAGCATGTGCCCTTGGGAAGAGGACCTCTCAGGGGGCTGTTACATCGATGTCTCCTTGCCAATTAAGAGCTGAAGGTGATGTAATTATGAGGCCCTGATGGTCTTGCACTTTCCCCACCGAATGGAAGAGGCAGACCAAGTGCACAGCTTGGTGTTTGTTTTTACGTCTGGTGTTGGGTACACTCAAGGGCTTTCAAAGCCCTGCTGCCTCCCATCGGACTGTTCATGTTCAGTGTTCTGAATGTGGTTTTAATATGAACAAAACCTCACAGTCATTAGTAGGTATTGTAGATTTTATAGGTCAAAGACTCAAGCGAGTGGAATTCCATCCTCCTCACTTGTATGAAATAAAGGGAATAAGCTGAAGAGCTCTCCAGGCAGGAACTGCAGGAAAAAGTCATCGGCTGTTTGTGTTGCAAAAGGGCTTTCATATTGTCACAGTAATGAAGCTATTTGGACTATATAAACTCTGCAGGGGAAGAGAAGTGGGTTTCAAGGTTTCCGAGTCTGAAGAGAAATCATACCAGAGGGGGGGAAGGAAGAACTGAGGGAAATCTGAAGGGATCACTGGTTGGAGAAGGTTAGGGAAAAGAGTCTGATGTTTTTAAAGAGCACATTAACCTAGCAGGATTGCCAGGTACTTTCATCCATGCTCAGCAAAGTGCCTGCTTTCAACCTTTTTTAAAAATGGGGACACTTAAAATTGGTGTTTCTTGCCATTCAGTGGTAGCTTGGAAGCAAACGCATTTTGCAAGGAAAAGTTTGTTTACTGTAGAATGAAAACAAAATAATTAAAAAGATCCAAGCATCTCTTTCCTCTCGTTCGGCACAGTAGGCTCCAGTTTTATGTCTCCGTTTGATTGTGAGCTCTCTGGAGTGGGACAGCCTTTGTTTTGTTACTCAAACCACGCGAAGCACATTGTCAGTGCTTAATAATAATACAGGACACAGGGGAGCCTCTAATAATGAAGGCAGTTTGTCATAGCACCCCTTCTCTCTTAGCCGAGTTTCGCTATTATCAGCACCGCAACTCAATGAACTAATTTGTGATTTTTATCCTTCTCCAGTGGTGTTGAGGGTTTTTTCCTTTTGCACAGTGCCTAAAAGTAATCTTGGATCTGTTCCTCATTGAGCTCCTACTGAAAGGGATCAAGAAAAGGGAAAATCACATTGTTGCTTCAAGTTATGACATGAAGGAAGCTGAGTGCTCGTGCAAATCTAACCCCCCCGGGTTTTGTTCATGCCCCATCGGTTACTGCTGTTAATGCTTCTTTTGCAGTGTCACTACATAGTTGTGACTATTGAGTGGTGTGTTTTAGAGGAGTGTTATACCATGGCCCTGTTGTAGCCCAGTCTCATGTATGGGCAGGGGCTTAGAGCTGTCTACAGGTGGCCTGGGTCTGAATAAGGGAGGGCAGAGCAAGGAGGAAGCAGGGGACGTTTGTTCCCACTTCTGTCAAACACAAGCAGGAAACAGTCTAGAAAAGGCTTTCTTGGTATTGCCTCCTCCTGGCCCTCCTCCTACAAAGACACTTGCATTTTGTAGTGAGGTCTCTGCCTCCATGTGCCATACTGAGTTTTCACTGAGCATTTTTAATTTCCATGTCCCAGAGGATCACATCCCCTCTTGTCTCCAACTTGCTGCTTCCCAGAGCGGCTTCTGTCCTCCTGTTCTGCCTTCCTGGTGTTTGCCCTGCCATGTCTCATTTGGGCTTGTGACTGATGCCTTTCACCCCTTCCCTTGCGCCGTCACCCTCTGCCACATCCCATAGGCTTTGCTGCTTTGTCGCGCCTTCTTCTCCATGCTGGGGGGCCTGGGCTGAGCTTTGTGTCCTGCTGTTCCATCGTTGGACCGCAGAACATGGCGACATTACTGAATATAACTGTGAAAAGCTCAAAAGCTTAAAAGCATTGCTGACTGGAGAGCTCTTAAGAAAGGGGATTTGTCTGCCTCAATGAGGAGCCACTGTTTGCCTCTGCGCCCTCCTCACTGGATATGCTGGCTTCCAGGCACTAGCTGTGGTGGCACAGAAAGCTTCCTGGAGAGGTAGGATTGAAGTGGAATATTCTCCCCAGATAAAACAGGCCTTACACGCAGCCAGACGCGACTGATTTGTTGCCAGCATCAAGGTGATGAAAGCTTACCTAGCTAGCCAGCCCACCTTCTCCTCCAGCCCTGGGACCTCCCCAGCATCAGTGGTCAGCACCAGGTGCTCTTCAGCATTTTAGGGATGAATGAATGGGGCGGCAGCAGCCGGGTGGTACGGGGCTGTCTGGGGGGATTAACTCTTGCTGAGCTGGAATCCAAAGGGCAGCCAGCTGGGATGGTCACTGGTTGTAAAATGCTTTGCTGGTTTTCACTTCGCTCTCCCCAGTTTGCGTGAAGAGCTCTTGGCATATGTAATACGAAGATCCCTAAGTAGCAGGATGCTTTGCGGAGCACCTGGGAATCCTTGAATTAAATTTGCTTGCTGCAGCTGCTGAAAATGGGGCTGGGTAAGAGTCAAAGTGCTGCTTATTAATTGCCTGGTGCCGTGGCTCCTCCAACTTTTCCTGTTTAACAGCTTCTGAGGGCTGGGTGGGCATTCCTGGGGGGATTGCAGGCAGTCTGGGGGAATTTGGTTTCCTAAGTGATGCATGGGGACTCCCAGCAAGACAGGCAGGTGCATTTCCACAGGAGCTGATTGTTCCCGGCGCTGTGGAGCAGGCTGAGTGGCACAGCAGACGTACCAGTTCCAGTAGAATAAGAATTAACCTTCAATTAAAACCAAATAAACAGCTTGACAGCTTGGAGCTGCTGACCCAGGCAAAGCACATACGATAGCAACATGGACCAAGCTTCTTGTAAAGCCTCTGTTGTACGTCTCGGCAAATAGGCTGTCATTTCCCCGAGTGTATCGGTCAGGTGGGCTGGGCAGTGGCTTTGTGTTGAGTGACAATTCAGAGGGGAAAACATCCCCACCAAGGAACTGCAGGGGCCTCACAGACATCTGTCCCGACAGCTTAGGAGGTTTTTCTGTCCCTGCTCCAAGGCAACCGATCCAAATGCCAACCCACCTTACTTGACCTTAGCCAGTGAACTTAGGAATTTGTAGCCTTGGGTGGTTTGGTTGTGGGCAGATGAGGCTTTTGGGCTCTTTGTTTGGTCAGCTTTTTTCCTTTCCATGTGTTCTCGCAGCGTAGAAAGGCGCTGAGGCACTGCACTCCAACTGAAAATGTTTTCCATTGCTTGGGGATTCAAAGCAGCCTCCCCAAACCAGATCTTTGCTTAAAAACTAAAAAGCCTTTTAAGTTGCTTGTTTCTGTCTGTGTATTTTATCCCCTCCCAGAGCTCTGCTCTAACATTAAAGAGAAATGAAAAGCCATCTAATATTGCAAGCAGGTTGCATCCTGGAGGAAAGAGCTGAGCTGGGCTGGTGGTTACGGTTACAGGGGATAGTGGCAGAATTACTGTGCGCTTAATGAGCTGGAACCCATCTGTGACCTCAGGCTGCAGGAGAAAGAGGAAGGAGAAGGTATTGGTGCAGCAGGGAAGTTTAATCTTCATTGTGTCCCTCAAGGAGACCTGAGGCTGCCGTCTCCTCGTACCTTCTGATACACAGGCTCGGGCCAGAACAGGGCCATCTTAACACATTCCTGCCTTTCCCCTCCTCGGAGCAGGCTCAGCTCTACCTGCCAGACAGACCCCTGTAATTTGCACCGGGCCAAGCCCTTCACCCATTTGCTAAACCAGCTCACTGGGTTGTCAATTCAGATTAATTCCTGTCAGAGAGACTGTCTTTAATGAGACTGGCCTTGTGCATTGCCTGAGCAATTGTACGGTCTCTCTTTGTTTGTACTTTCATCCCATCCATGTTGGATAAACATCCCCTGCTGTCTACAAAACTCATCTGGGCTCCGGAGCCGGCTGCCACTTGCCTCATCAGCCAGCCCGAGCGGCATTAATGAGAGCTGCGGCAGTGGGGAGCCGGGCTCACCGTGTGGGGAGGTGACAGATAACAGAGCTGTTTGGACAGACATAGGACAGGGGCGTTAGCAGGAATTTAATGATTGTGATTAGAGCGGAAGGTTAACACTGCTGATGGCCATCGCAACGCAGCGGGAGAGGTTTTATGCCGCGGCCCACGGGCTACGGATCTGTATCGCTTCATTTCTGCCTCTGAGTTGTTCTTTTGCTCTCCTCTGAGCCCACTTTAGCAGCGTCTGTCAACTGCTGTCTGTCTTTGGCTTCATTACGGCATGGAGCCGGACGCCCCTCCAAGGGCGCACAGGCCAGGGCAGGGGCGTCTCTCACTCGCTGCCTTCCCACCCAGCAGGGGTGGTACCACTCGAAAGGCAGGGCGAGCAAGCAGTGCACCAGCCCATAGCCTTTTGTGTAAATGTTTAGTTGGCGACACTGTTAACTCGCATCGTTATGCTTCCCCCATTTATGCACCACCATGGTTTGATGAACCCATGTACATGGCCCTTGGCATGCAACAAACAAGCCCAGTGAAGTTGAATGTATCTTCCAATGCTTGTAAGCATCCCTGTGATGAAATAAACAGCTAGTTTGTGCAGCCAGGGCAGAACAAACGTCCAGAGCAAGCTAATCCACCCAGCCCTGCACTCATCAGTAGTGAGAACATCCGCGCCAAAAGCCTATCTCCTTCCATCTTCAGCAGTAGGCAGTGCCTGGAGAAGAGTATAAAACAGACACAGTATTGCTTTCTCTGCCTCTAGATATTATCAGCCCACTTCTTTGTTGGGTCTCGGGTTAGGAAAGGCTATGAAGGCAGAAAGGTGATGTACTCAAGCGGGTGGTGGCCCTTGCGGCAGCCCAGCCCTGTGCTCTGGGAGGTGAAGGTAGTCCCTTTTCTTTTGCAGATCACAGCCGTGGCTTGAGGTGAAGCTTCTTGGGAAGCTGAGCGGCTGGTGCCTGGGGTTGGCCGAGGGCTGCACCTCGGGGCCAGGGGGCTGCCGAGGGCTAGGAAAGATGGCAGCTCTGTGCAAGGCAGGCAGGGGTGGCCAAACTCACTTTACAAACCAAGGGGCTAACGTTTTGTTGGCTCCAGGGATTATGTGCTGTCTGGGCAACGCTGCCATCGCCAAGGTGACCGCCTCACACAGGGCTGCCAACAGGCCTGGGTCCACAGCCCTCACCCCGAGGCTCAGTGGGGCACCGTGTCCCCACTGGCCCCATCCTGTGTGTCCCCACTAGTGCTGTGGTGAGGCTTTCAGCTGGGGGATGCTGCAGGAGCCGAGGAGGTGATACAAGGAGATTTTAGGACAGCTTAGCTAAAAAGGAGTCAGGGCTATCCTCCTAACTGCTTTTCATACTAGAAGATGAAAAGCTTAAATGATGGAGTTGTGGCTTGTAAAGGGGGGAGGGACCCATCCTGCTCTGGATAAAATGTGATCTGTGAGGCACTGGCCTGGTGTTACCTGGAAAAAGGGAAAGGACTTGCGGTGCCAGGTCCACCAAGAAGTCCTCCTGCCAAGAGACTGCCCAAGTTTGATGTCCCAGTGTGAGGCATAGACATGGAAAAAGGATGTACAAGTCCCTTTTCCTTTCCTCCTCCCTGCTAGAGCATCACAGTCCCAGCCGGCTGCAGCGAGGAAGGGAGTGTAAGTTCCCGTGAAGTGGCAGATGGTGGCCCTGGCTGCATGCGAGATGCTGCATGGATCAAAACACTTGTGGGGTGTGACAAATGGCACATCCCTTCCCTGTTTGTCATTTCACTTGATAAAGGGGTCCTGTCTCACTGGTGTTAGGACTGGGGACTGCAGTGACTTGGCCTCCCAATGTTTGCCCAGGACTGAATCTCAAAGCAGACCTTCTGTTGCAGGATGGCTTGTAAGTCGCATCTGCCGGAAAGCTTCTTTAGTCCTGTCTTCTTTTTTGCCTGCCTTGGCTGCCAGTTTGATGGCTGATCACAGGCTGCTGTCATACAGGACAACGTCAAGTCAACGCAATTCCACCTGCCTGCTGAGCCGTCCTCTGTAGCAGGGAAAGGTGTTTTTTCAGCTCTAACTCTCCCATCTCCCCCACTGATGTTCTTTTTTTTTTTTTTTCCAACTTTTGTTCAGACAGTGAGAATAGGCAGATTATATTTGTGCTCTCAAATCAATTGCCTTTGGTTTTGCTAGCGGTGTATGTGATGCTGTGCAGAACTCGGCCCTGAGGGAGGTGGAAAAGGATGCAGAAAGAAGCCAGCGTGTCAACGGGAGGTGTGCTTGGTGGGTGGTTCGAACAGCCATCATGATGCAAAGCCAGGGAAAGTAAGAGAAGGGAGAGGTGACACTGCCTTTTTAGGCAGAGGTTTAGGACGTGCGGTGGGATTGAGTGGCAGCCACACGATGGTGGAAGGAGAGCTGGCTGATCAATAGCATTTGATGGACAAGCTGTGCTTGAAGCTTGATGAGATTGCTGAGTGGGACCTAGGGGTAAAGCAGCAACTTTGCCACAGGCGTTTGGGAGCGGAGAGGGCAGGATCCTGCCTCAGCTGTGCTCTCTGCTGCCTGTAAATGGGACACAATGTCAGTCACTGCAGCTGACAGCATGTTGAGCCATCTCTCTTTTTGTCCCTAGGAATCTGTCATGGGGGATAATTTGTTGATCAGACCAGCTGCTAGAATAAGGTCCTCTACCTGTGCTGCATGGGACAGCCAGATGTTTGGTGGGGGTGGGAAACAAGGAGCTTTATCCACACTTCATGTATTTTTTACTGGCTAAGTCAGCAACGACAGAGCTTCCACCCAGCGCAAAGGAAGTGAGTTTCCTTCTGGCCGTTGCTCACTGTAGGCAGAGGTATCTGCCTGGCCACAGTTGTTGTTAGCCCTGTCAGCCAGAGGATCAGAGTGATTCCTACAAGGCTGGCCAGGGAAGCTCGATGCAGGCCTGACCGGCATGGATGGGTCAGGTGAGTTGAGTGGAAATGGCTGGGAGCCGTAGGATGAAGTTTCCCCCTTAGGTCCACCTAACATTTTCCAGTGCTGCTATTGAGATGTCCCTTTACCCACGACAGCTTAGCAAACGATGCCTAACTAATGAATTAGTCTGACTAATTCTGTCATTTTGCATTCACAAATTGCTTTTCACTGTGATTAATTTTTTTCCCGAGCTGGTTATCCCTGGTCCACAGATCATTTGTAATCAGTTGGTTGGGAAAAATTGGTAATATGAGTGATGGCAGGTTAGTTATGCATCGTGGTACCATTTCTCTTCTCTCATTATCCAAAGTAAGCAAGGGAACCTGCCCCAAACAGGGTAGCTGAAAGTTTTACAACATGGCTTGCCATTCATAAGGTGCCTTGCAGCAGAGATTTTGTCTTAACATTCACTTTTCGTAAGCACTGTTCCTAATGCGATTCAAGTACTTGACTGTGCAAGAGAGAAACCAGGATATTGTTTAGCTTGCCTAGTACAACGGAATAAATATGAACAGTTTTCCCACTCTTAGCTCTGTTTGGAGTAGTTACAGTGCCTGGGAAAAACAGTAAAAATAATCTCACAGGAAAGGCTCACGTGATCTTAAAACACACGTAGTAGCAAAATCTCACCTATCTATAGCTCCTAACACCACTGTTCAGTGCTCATTCAGGGTAAGGAGAATGTGAGGAAGAGAGAATCACATTCTCCCAACCAATATACGCCTCACACCAGCCTTGCAGCCTAGAGATGTTGTTTTCACACTGTTGTGCTTGTTCGTATCCAGCAGGCTATTGGCTTGTGTTTTACAAAGCTGAGCACAGGATGAAAAATGCTTGCCAGGTATCAAAGATAAAAGTCAGTCCTTTGTGAGCATCTCTTACCCACGCTCCTTCGGTGGCTTCAAGGGGTACATGCTAGTTATTGAGTCTTTCTGAGAGTCCCTGTCGATGGGCTGTGATGAAGCTTCCTCCCATTTACTCTGCTCATCTGTTGTTTTCAGTAGTCAGCCCATGTTCCTCCTACTGCTTCAGAGTCTTTTCTTTGTGCACCTTCTTCCCCTTCCCTGTTCCCCCTCCTATCTTCCACCATTTCTTTCTTTTATTTCTGTTTCCTTTCTTGGTTTTGTTCTTGGTTTGGTTTTTTTTTCCTGGCTTTCACTTCCTAGAACATGTTTGAGATAAGAGGGGAGAGCGTGTGAAGGGGTAAGGGTTTGGAAGAGAGATGTGGTCTCTCCCATAGCTAGTGACAAACAGGCAGGAGTAGGCACTAGATAGATGTTTTGACTGTTTCATAAAGAAATGAAATGTATGCGGTAATGCTGCCAGTGCAGGCAGCGTGAAGCAATGGGAAGGACTTTCTGGCTCTCCCTGCATATGCTGTGCTGCCTGCCTCTTCTTTAACAGAGACAGGACTGCAAGTGCAGTTGAGTTAGAGGTAGCCATAGGCTCTGGAATGATACTTACCTATATACCTTTATTACATGTACCAAACTGGGAAGTCCAGAGTCCCACACAAAGGCTATTTCTGCTCCAGTAAGCAATAGCCCCATCCTTTATTAACTGTTGTTTTTAAGGGGAAAGGTGCCCTAACAGAGGGCTGTGCCAGGGTCTGTAGAGAGCCCGAGTAAAGACACCTGGGAGGTGGCAACTCCTGTTGGTGGAGCATGTCTCCCTTGTTAAGTCACAACCATATTATAGACAAAATGTCTCAGAACTCAACCTAGCTGCAGCTGAGCAAACCTGGGCTATGCACAGCCTGCTTGATTTTTCTTCTTGGAGCCAGAAGTGCTGGCAGCATGGTGCATAGACGTGTACATGGGTCTGGCTGCAGGTAGTCATGTCCAGTGCAAGGAAATGGGTGGAAGAGGAGACTTTCCTCACTGAGATTAGGGATGGGTATAAAGTTGGATCCAGTAAGGTACTGAGCAGTGCCAGTTTTCAGATGTGAGGCTCAAAAGGGACTGGAACCATTGCTCTGGGTAGGAGGGGGCTGTGCAGCAACATGAGGGATATTGTCTGTTATTCAGCTGATGCCCATGCTGCAGACAGAGAGGTGATTTCAGACTCTGCAGTGCATAGTCAAGTACGGGTAGGATCTTGCAGCAGCAGTATAGAGCTTCCAGTCTCAACAGAAGGACCGCATGTACCTTCAGGATCAAAGATACGGCTGTGAGACAGTAGAAGAGAGACAACAAGCATAGCTAGACATACATGTAACCTGGAGCTCAGTACCAACCAGTGACACCAACACAAGCTCCTTGCACAGGCTGGGGAGTGTGTGGCTCTCCCTCCCTTCCCACCCATCACCAAATCCAGGTGCTAGTTTAACCCCTTTTTCTTCTCCAGCTCCTGGGCTCCCCCTCCTCAGGACGTGCAGCCGTGCGATGCACTGGTAAGCCCATGGCTCATGAAGTTGCCAGTCATGCTGTGCCTCAGTTAAGGCTTTTACTTGACTGTCTCACTGACAGAGTGAAGATTAGGTCTGTTCTTCTTAGACTGGGGAACATATGCTAATAAAATACATATTGCTTTCTGATCAGCCCCTAATGAAAGACATTATTGAAGAGTGTGGAACAAGCACTTACAGTAATTCATGACAGCACCAATTTGGCTTCTCTAGGAAGCTGTAAACTGCTGCTTTCGGCACCTAATGAGGATGGGCAGCTGATTGTGTGTGCGAGAGGAAGAGAGAGACTGTCTCCTGGTTTAGGTGGCTCCAGCTGTCCTGGGTAGCTACTGAAGGTTGCAATTGCTTCTCTCTTTGGAGCTGGGGATGTCTCAGCCCAGAAAGGGAGCCTCCTGCTATGGACAATTTAGGACGAAAAGCTTCCAGGACTCCTCATTTAGACTGAATAATGGATTTGCTTTGGCCATCCATTCTGGCTTAACCCCAGGATATGAACCTGTGTGCTTGACTGATGAACAACATAGGCATGAATTTCAGTTCACTGGTGTGCTTGTCTGGCAAATGTCAACTTTATGTTTGCAATGTGATTATTTGCTGTGGAAACCCCTAATGAGTAATGGTCATCAAGCAAGGAAAATGAAATAAATCCAACTTCAAACTTACCCTAGCCCTTTAATTGATGCTGTTAATGCTTGACATAATTTCCATTCAAGGTGGTGATGGAGTACTAACCCAGGAAAATGTTTTAATCTAATCTGACAGGCACAGGAATTTTGATGAGAGATTGTAGGGAAACATCACAGTGACTGTCTTCATATTCAAACCAAATTTCTCCACTAACCAAAACTTATCCAAATGGCTTTTCCAGATGGCACCTACACTGCTGAGTGGGCAGGCATCTTCCCCATGGCTGATACCAGCCAGTCAGATTGGAATCCCCTATTGGGATTGTGCTGCTGAAATTTTGTGCAGCTGATACCAGATTGGGATGCAATGCCACCTCAGTGAAGGATCAGGATATCATAAAGAAGATCTGAAAGACCGAAAACTACTTGAGTGGTTCAGGTGGGATGAAATGCAGCAGTACAAAGCAAGGTCATGCACGTGGAGAGTGCTATCAGAGGAATCCGCTACAGGCTGGGAGGTCATCAGTGGGAAATGACTGAAGTGGAGGAGTGATGTGGGTGAGTGAGTTGACTTAAAAGAACTGCTGGTAAGATGCAGGTGTGAGAAAGGGCAAATGTACTCCTAGGTGAAGCCTGAGGTACTTCCAGGCAAGGTGGAGAAGTGCTACTGCATCCTATGTGCAGGGGTGGGATACTGAACTCCAGCAAGTGGGATCATGCAGAAAAGGATTATAGAGTAGATCAGGAAAAGTGAGAGTCTGTGTTACAAGAGGAGGCACAGAGTGCTCAGCTTGTTTAGCCTAGCAAAGCAAAGGCTGAGAGGGGGTGTGATTGCTGTCTATAAAAACATCAGGGGGTCAAGCAGCAGGGAGGGAAAAGAGCCATTTAAGTTAAAGGACAATATTGGCACAAGATCAACTGGGTGCAAGCTGCCTGTGAATAAATTCAAGCTGGAAATGAGAACATTAGGGCAGTCAGGCTCTGGAACAGCCATCCAGCGGGAGGAGCAGGCAAAACGGGAATGGCTTTTAGGATGGGATGTGGTACATTCATAAAATGAATGAGCAGAGGTAGCCCCTGTGGTGATAGGGGACTGGGCACTGTGAGCCAGGAGTGTACTTCCCCTGCTGTGACTCTGAACATGGCCATGCTTTTCCCTTTTCTGAACTCCTGGAAGATAGGAGGGGGCTGCCAGTGCAGAGGGGTTTTCTCCCTCTGCCAAAATACAGAGAGCAAGAATCAAATCTGTGGTGTTCAATTGCAATGTCAAAGACAAACCGTCTTCCTCTGCTCTGCCCTGTGGTGCCAAGGTGCATCAAGGGCCAGAATCTCAATCCATTGCTGTGTGTCAGAAAGTGAATGGGAAGAAGTAAGAGAGAAGGGCCAGATTTATGACATATTTTTCCATCGCTGTGGAAAATGTTGGAGCCTCATGTTCAGGAGAGGTTCCTAAAATTCCCTCTCACCACCTCCCTCCTGTTGCTGTTTCTGAGCATTTTTCATTCCTCTTTTCCCAAGGAATTTGCAATGATCTTATTTCTACCTATGGAACTTATCTCCTGGGCTCTCATTCTCCAGCAATGGAGAATGGATCTGGCCCTTGGATAATTTGCTCTCAATCTTTGACACTGTAAACTTTGACACACATAAATCCTGTCATCATCTTTTTCTTTTTCTTTTTTTTTTAACTTTAAGAAGTCCATGACATCTGAACTCTTTGAAGTTACCTCTCTGCAAGGTATCCTGTAGGTTTGGAGGTGCAGTTGGGGCAGAAATTGAGGGCAAGGCATGTCTGCTGAGGTAGCAGGGTATTTTCTGTTGCAAAGCTCTGGTTCATCCCAGCACCATAACAAAGCTCAGCCCCTTCCAGTTCTTAGGATGGGGTGCTTGGGAGTATCTTTCCTGGTTGTCACCAGTTTAAGGCCACAGACACTGCCAGTCCCATCATGCTGAGGGCAATGGTGTGATCGTTTCTGGTCTTTGTGAACAACACTCCCTTTGGAAGTGAGCAGCTGCATCTTAGCTGGACTTTCGGCGGGTAAGTTCATGACAGTCACAACCACAGGGGAAATCTGATATGAGATGGTGCCTGCAGCACTCTAGGACGGAGCTATATAATGTGTCCAAGACTCTTGGCAAACAGGCTGAACTGGTAAAAATGGGAGGCTCTTTCATACCCTGAGTGGTATTGCCTGTCAGAGGCAAAGTGCCCTTCTGCTGCTGTCACCTTATCCTGGCCCCTGGATCATGCTAAACAGGGATGTCTATACCTGATGAGAAACTGGGCAGCTTGGCTGAGACTGTTCTTGTGGGCACATGAGAGAGACAGATGCCCTCGCACCTACTGCTGCCAGGGCATGGAACTTTGAAGACCACCTTGATTGCTGGTTGCTTGAAGAGTGCAGCCTACCAGCTCCACAGGCAGTTGAAGGTTATTTTGTCCACATTATTGCCCCATGCTTCTTTTGGACCTTTTTGAGATACCTGTGCTTCCTGCACCACCAGGTGCCCCATAGTTGGGCTGTGATGGGGGGGGGGACGACACCTCAGCCTAATGCCCCACGTGCAAACATGGCAGAGACTTCTGTCTGTTGGGCTCTTCTGTGGAGCTGTATGGGGAGCAAGGAAGAGCCTGTTGGAGGGAGGGAGCCTGTGTGCGAGGCTGCTGTGCCACACCAGCCTGCCTTTGTCTGCCATCTCCTCTCCCTTTGGAGAGGGCGGCGTGGCTGGTGATGGGAGCTGGGAGCTTTCCCAGCTCCCCATGGCTGCGGTTAGCTGGAGAGGATGGAGTGGGAACGCAGGCAGCCACCCTTGTCTTGTTTTTACTGCAGGAAGTAGAAGCCGGGGGGATTTGAATGAGGCTGAGAAAAAAGGGAGAAAGAGTGAGCATGTGTAGACAGGATTTGGAGGGGAAATACTGGAAAGCAGAGCTAGCGTTCATGCCCTGTGCTGAGAAGTTGCTGAAGAAGCGGGACAAGTAAGGAGAGAGTGGCAGGAGTAAATAGCAATGCTGGGAAGCTGGATGCTTGCAGAACAATTCCTTTGCTCCAATCAGCTTGTTGGGGAATCTGCATGATTTTCATGTACATTTTTCTAGCTGGTGGTTGCAATAATTCCCTGGGGCTTGGTGATGAAAGAAGTTTTCTTTCTAATTTCTCCCTGAAGCATGCAGCTGCTTAATGTGCAGCTGGTTGTGAGACCACATGCGTGGCTACGCAGGTCACACCAAGTCCCAGCACAGGTAGTTTATCGTAGGCTTGTGAACGCATGGTGTGGTTTGTTGAGCAGAACTGCAACATTAACTTGTTTGTTAATATACTTTGGCTTTATTGTGTCTGTTAGCTGAGATGTACCTGGCTTAAACATCATTCAGCCTGAAAACAACATCCTTTTTTCCTTTAATAACCTACATAAACAGAAAACCTAGATGTGGCAGTGTCACTCTGCTGTGACAGTGTGCTAGCTGGGATGGAAGCAGGGGGCAGGGGTAGTGTGCCATCCTGCTTTTCTCTCTGAGGCTCTTGGTGTGTGCCATGAGTTGGCTTGGCTGGCCACAGTGGGACAAGCACTCTCTAAGCATCACGAGCCACCTCAAATGATAGGACGGGGGACTGGGCAGACAGCACCTACCAATAGGGTGTGATGGTGAGGAATGAGAAAGGGCAGACCTAGTTTGCAGGTCCTGGAGGCTTCATAGCTAAGTACATACGAGTATGTGAGTGTGCTCTCCCTTGGTCGCTCACACTGCTAGCAAGTGACAGGGGAAAGGCACAGGTTGCACAGTGTGTGTGTGAATACATACGTCCCATGTGGGGCTGATTTTGCCCTTTGTAAGGTGTTTCTAGCAAGCCCATTCTGCAAGAACATTCTCCCCTCTGCAGCCTGTGTGATATTCACAGCCAGCCAGTAGAAACTGTGGGTTTTTGTTTTATCTCTTCCCATCCACTCCCTCTCATTATTGGAAATGAAAGGAGATGAAGGCAGAGATGAGGCTGTGCCTTCGCTGTGCTCTTGTTCTGGCCCCACTGGCAGCATCCCGAGCCTGGTGATGAATGAGCTTGTTGCGTGAGATTCTCCACTGAGGCTTCAGCATCTCTAATAAGGTGGCCAGTGTTTCACTGTCCTCTGAGCCTGCCTCTGCTTTATTAACTGCACCACAGCAATATTAAGCTGGAGCACTGGGCCAGTGTGATCAGGAGGACGAAGGCTGAGGGAGGGGGTGGAGGGAAGAAGATACCAGGGTAGCACGGGAGAAGAGCACGCATGGAGCAGGAGAATGAGGGCAGCAGTGGGCACTTGGAGCACAGGATTAAAAAACAGGTTCGTGCTGGACTGATGCATGCAGCTCTCCACAGACCTATTGCTGGCAATCAGGGAGGCAAAGGATGTTTAGGGAGGGGGAGGCAGAGCCAGACCTTGGCCTTAATGTCACTATCTGCTGGACCTGTGCTCGTGACTGGAAGCTGGCACCTGCCGTGTGTGCAGAGCAGGCTGGAGCTGACCCCTTTTTCTCCCTTGCACTATTTTCCTGCCTTATAAACTCTGCTGGCAGCGCAGCCGGCCCTTTCTCCTGATGGCCGCAGCTAGCCCAGGGAACACATTTGGCCCACACTGCTTTTCACCCAGAAGAGCCAGTCCTTCCAAGGACGTCCCAGGCCAGTTCTGTCAGGATGCGAGGACTGTAGGGACTGTAGTAAAGATGTGCGGAGGGCAGTCCCACTGGCAGCCAGTTCTGTGTCTGTCCAAGTCGCAGGTTGAATAGAGACAGGACACAGGCTAAGAGAAGAGTTGGATCTGAAGTATTTTGTGGAGGGGAAAGACCCACTAGCTGTCCTAGGATGGAGGTGTGTACAGTTATCGGTGGTGGCAGAAAGGCCAGTGCCACCTGCAGCCACATATCTGGGCTCTGGGCAAGGCTTCAGCTGGTGCTAAATGTTGATTTTGCCAACAAACTTCTTGAGCGCAGCTATGGCCTGCCGCCCCTGAAGCACAAGTGAAATTAATGGGTCCTTGGAGCGTTCCCCTTCAAGGCCTGTAAAAGCAACTCAATGGAATACTCCCTTCTGTGGGCCCATGGGAGTGTTTTTTCAGCTCCATCCCAGCAGGAATGGAGATGTGTATTGATGGGCCAGAGGATTTTTCACACAAAGGAGTTTCTCTCAGGATCTGGGTTAGATGATTTCGCAGGGGGAAGACAGGCATGTTCTTCTGCACATCAGGGTTAAATCATTGTGAGAAGCAGCCTGAGAATGTAGGGAGCCCTAGGGGAGAGGGGGGAGGCCACGATGCCCCCCTTGCACCTCCTCACACATTTTCCCCAAGTGACCGTGGCTGCACTCTGCCTCCTCACAGGGCTAGAGCTGGACTCCAGTCTGCTCTCTCTCCCTCTCCAGGTATATATTTGGTTAAACCCACATGCCGCTGAGGATAGACTGGACTGGGGGATCTGGGGCTTTGCAGTCCAGACTGGAGGCTGATTTCTTGGTTTGCCCTGGGTTAGGTGATGTGGGAGAGTAAGTGATTTGACATTGCTCCCAGAGGCTTTAGATACCCAAATTCCAGCTAAGTCCCAGCTGAGGTGGAATTTGCACTGTCTGAATCTCACCCTCAGGCTTCTCTCCGATTCTCCATTTTGTTTCCTTTCTAAAGGTTATGTCTAGACAAGGGAAATGGCTCCTGACCTCCTCCAATCTGCTGGCTGCCTTCCCAGTGCCCTGGCTCATGGCAGCCTGCGGGGAGGAGCTGCCACCAGCTCCCCGAGTCAGGCTGCACTCCCCAAAAAGCCCCATACCAGGAGCTGTACTGCACCAGCCTCCTGCTTCTGGCTTATGACCCCTTCTCTCCTCCCAGATAATTGGGGGTCTGGTGCTAATGATCCCAGGTGAGGTCACTGCCGCTAGGAGTTGGCTCTGCTCTTGCTTGGCAGCGTGGTGGTGCGGAGGGCTGGCAGATGGGAGGGCTGAGCAGTAGGCATGCCAGTTGGATCAGCCCTCGGCTTGTGTGCGTGCAGATGGGGTGTTGTTGATACAAACGGATCCTGGCAGTGTCCCGGTGCCAAGTGCGTGCTTGGTTCCCAGAGGCTGTGCCCTGGTCTGGCCTGCCGGGACTGCTCCCAGGTGCCTCGCAGGAAAGCACGAAGCTGGGGGAAGGCACCAGAGCAGTTCCCAGCCCTCTGACCCATCTTGCCTGCAGAAGGAGAAGGAGGGTGCAGAAAGCAGTTCCTCAAGCAACTTGCACCCTGACCTGTTTAAGGCAGGTACAAAGTTGTTCACTGTGAGAACCACCTGCAGCCATGGGATTCCCAGGGGCCAGTCCCTGCCCCGGCATGGTACCATGGCAGGATCTGGTCCTCCCTTCACTTAGGAGCACTGTCCAAACTGTTGGCAGACCAACTGAGGTGAGGAGGTGGGTCCTGGCCATATTGGAAATGAACAGGGCTCTGGCATGGGAAGCTCTCCAGTGGCAGCCATTACTTCTGAGTTTGAACTTAGGGTTATGTATGTTAGGGCTGGAGGCAGACAGAGGAGGGATTGCATGTGCTTACCAAGCACCACGTCTGCATTGCTCCCCTGCCCTGCCTTGATGATGGCCTTCGCTTCTGCCATGCCCTCGCTCCATCTTCTTGCCCTACACTCTCCACACAGCCAGATTTGCTGTAAACCTTCCTCCCTGCATCCCTGTACCAGTCATCCTGTAACCTGAGAGTTAATGATGAACACTGAGGCTGCCTATCAGGAGAATTGCCTTTGCAATGAAACCTGTCAGCCTAGAGGATGTATCAAAGGCCGGGGGAGGCTTAGTGTCTGGGACAGTGAGTGGGCCGTGGAAAGCCCTGCTGAAGGTCTTTTTACCAGGGCCATCATCCCCAATAACATATCAAGACCAAATCTTGCCACAAGGATCTAGGTACTGCACAGCAACAGGCAGGAAATTTTCACAATGCAATCCTTGTTCTTGTCCTTCGGCTGCCAAGCAAGCATGACTGTGGCAGGGAAGTTTCACTGACACGTAATTCATCATTTTTAGTGGTGGTGATTTTGACAATGATATTTTTCCCACTGTTTTCTTGAAACTTCCCTGCTGCCTTAGCAGACTGAACAATGTTCAGGCTGGTGCAGTTCAGCTAGCATGGTTCAGCTCCTTCCTCAGTGGGCACCAGAGAAAGAGGGAGCCTACTGGCGACTCCAGAGGACACTGACTTGAACTAGACCCCTTGCTCTGGTCTGCGGAGGCAGCGTGGGCTAGGGATTCAAGGGTGAATCCTATAGAAGGGTGCTGAGGAAGCATGGCAGTAGACAGGTCCCAGCGAGGCACCAGATGACACGCCACAGGGCCCAGGCAGCAAATGAATGAATTCTGGAGCAGTGACTGTGAACTGAAGGGTATCTTGGCAAAATGCCATGCTGTGTGTGCACAGGACCTTGGTGCACTGATGGAGGTGAGTTGGGTTCATTCCTCTCCTTTTGGAGACATTGGTTCTGACACAGAGTTGCTCCGGGACTTGTAGTTCAAGTTGTCCCCCAGTCATGAGGACCCCAGGGCTTCCCTTCAGGGAGAGCTCAGGCTCCTGTTCACTGTTCTGTACCAGGGGTGGGAATTTTCAAACTGATTCTGCATGAAAAGCTCATTGATAAACAAGGTGTACTTGTCTGTATGGGAAGAGGAGGGTGTTAGATGGTGGGTAGGATCCCTCAGGTTTCCAGTTTCAGGATTTTTGAAACACTGTGGCTTCTTTGTCTATGCAGCTGGCACAGAGGAACACCATCCAAACCTTCATTCCTGTGCAGAAAATGGAGAAAGGCCTGTTGCTGGAGCACATCTTGCCCAACCTGAAAGTGCCTCAGAGCTATGAAGTTCGCCTGACGCCCATCACCAGCTTTGGGGCTGGAGATATGGCTGCCCGCATCATCCGGTACATGGAACGTAGGTGTCTCCTCCTCGGTCCTGGCTACAAGAGCAGGTCCGAGCCTCAGGCCTAGGGACATGGGCATGCATAGACATCGTCTCCTGTGACCCTTGGGTGGATCTCTCTGCTCTATGGAGTTTTGATGGCACAGTGCTGTCACGTTTGGCCATATTTTGGCTGTTGCCGTCAGTGCAGAGCAATAGGTAGAGACCTCTGAGGGCCAGTCTCCAGTCATCCTTCACTCAGCAGCTCTGTCTTGCACACTCTGCTCTGTGGGCAGCAGAGGCCCAAAACCCCAGTCCCCAGTCAAGCCATGTTGCAGCCTCCTGTGGCACAGTGGCATATTTTAGAGAACAGTCACTGGCCACTGCGTATTAGCCACATGCCCATAAAAGTAAGAGGATTTCAGGGGGCTTCAGTTCTTTCCAGAGCTGAATGCACAGTTCCTTTCCTGACTAGTCGCTAGTAAACCTGTAGCTCTGTCCAATACCCTGAATCCCAGATCATCCCATTGATATACATGGAACATGCTTCCCTCCCCAGGATCCCAAAAGCTCAGAACTCTCCCCATTCCCACAACCCTATGATTTTTTTACTCCCCTCAGGAGTTTGGACCCTGTATTTCAGCCAGAAGTACAGATCCCCCTCCTCCTGTGTTTGCATGGTTTCATACAAGCCTCTTGTCCCATGGAGTGACAACAGGTCTGGTGTCCCCAGCATGCCCGTTGTCTCAAACTTCCACAGTGTCTCCAGCTGTTTTGATGTCCCTCTTAGATAACAAGCTTTGGTATCTAAGTGGGTGCTATCCCAGTGGGTGCTCCAGAAAGAAACTGCTTGGGTTGGCAGAAGGGTTCCCCTCTGCAATGCTGGGATCACCCCTCAGGTGAAGTTTTCTTAAGGTCAGTTGCTGCTTGGATCGGAGTCAGCATCTTGTTCCATCACCACGGCAGACACCGAGCACTGCTGTTTCACAGGGATGCTGCTAGGAGATTTGTGCACCTGTGACCTTTCTTGATGTGTTTATTTTATTTTCAGACTTTGATTGTGATTTGAGGGAGTACTAGCTGTTCTAACTTGGTTTTCTGTTTCCTCTTCCAGCAATCAACTATCCCAACCCAACAGGTAAGCAACAAGACCTTTCTATTTATGTTTTGAATGTAATGCCTGTTGGGCCAGTGCTCCAGAAGATCGGGAAAGCCAAACAGCTGGAATACACAGCCAGCTTTGCCAAATCTTTTTTCCCAAAAGAGGATGAAATTGCTTACACTAATGCTTCCAGTAAGTAATGCTATTTGTTGTACCTCAAATCATTGCAAGGAGATACACACCAGAGATATGCCTCCCACTCACACCTGATGTCTCTGTGACTGGATGGGCTGTGATCTTGAACCCACCCTCCCTCTAACACCGTCAATCTGTATCCAGTAAGCAAGTTATTAAATGTTCCCCAAAATATCTGTGCTGGAGGAATGTATATCCCCCATCCTCTTCTGACCAGGAAAGATACCACTTGACATCTCTACAGGCTGGTACGGAGCGTTCTCCAGCTCAGATCTGGTTCTTCTTGCAAACTCCTTGAGCACAGTCCCTTTCTTCTTTCCATCCAGTGTCATCACTGCTTACTTGCTTATTTACTTTCTGGTCATTCCTGCCAAGATGCAGGCCCATCTTTATTGAGCACCCAGAGTTCCCATTGATTTTGAGAGCAGAATACACAATGTCTCAGAACAATGGTCTTTAACAAGAACATGATGGTGCCCATCAAACATAAAAGAGAATTTCTAGCGTGCTGTAAGTAGTGGTGGAATGATCTTCAGGGGATGAAACAAAGTCCCTTTGCTTTGATTGTTGGATATAAGCCCAGGCAGCTCTTGGGCAGAGATGGGCAGACAACTTGCTGGTGGTTCATGAGGAGCAGGTGGTTCCGTGTAGTTGTTTCTTTCTCCCTGTTTCCAGCTGCTGCGTCAGCATTCAGTCTTTTTATCTATTCCTCTGTATATGTGTAGGCAAGTGCTACTGCTGCACTGCGGCGTAGCAGTGGGAAGGAGAAGCCAGGATTAGGCAACGGCAGCCAGGAATCAGAGTATGGGGTTATCTTGTTAAGGCAGCCATGAGGCATTCACTCTTGCAAGTTCACAGTCTGAGGATGGTTTGATGAACCATGCTTTGCCTGAAAGCAGGAGCTTCTTATAGAGTCAGAGGGATTTTGTGGCTCTAATTCCTGATTACCTTTGCTTTGCTTGTCCCCTCTTTCTGATCCTCTTTAAACATTCTCCATAGAAGGCTTGCTGGGAAACACTGAGCATATTGCCAAGGACCCACTACAGAATGTGTCCCTCTGTACTCGCTGGAGGAGGCAAGCATCCCAGCCCGCAGGAGGAAGTCACAAAATCTGACCTTTTGCCCCTTGCTTTTACACTACGTAAATCACTGGTAAAGCCAGAACAACTTCGGTCCTAATTGTATCAATCTCTTGCAGTCTTTGTAAACTGAGCCTTCAGACTGCTTGTCTGGGGTTGCTTTGGCAGCTTGATTGAGACGAGAATGACTGCATGAAATTTGCCTGTGGTGGAGGGTAGCTCAGCTACGCCTGTATTTTCATGCAGTAAACCCAACGCTTAGGGTTCCTCCTTGATACAAGATATTGGGAGCCCTGGGCCAGTCATCAGGGTCTTGCTGGTAAGTTCACGCCTTAAGATTGACTGCCTAAAGTTGCACCCACCACACTTGCTTTCAGAGATGCCCCTTCCTTTCAGACCTGCTGCCAGTGAAATATGAGCCCAAAGGCTCTTAACTCTTGTCTCTGGGCCACAGCTCAGTTCCCAGACTCTCATCCCAGTTACATGGAAATCCCTGCTACAGCCTTTTATTTTCCCACTTCCCCTGCTACCATCACCCCCGGGGAAAAGGGTTGGGACAGGATTGTAAAGGTATCCTCACGCTAGGCTGCCCAGCCAAATTCCGGGAGCAAACATTGAGAGCTCTCAAGTGAAAGGCAAAGATTAGATGATTAATGCCTCTGGCAGCCTGATCCAAGGGCATGCACAATGGTGATTAATTTACAAACTCTGAGAGTCACTTAATACAATTATTTCTTCATGCATTTTCTCTCTCAGCCTAATAAGATGTTAATGACATTGGGGCAGGCATGCATGTGGCATGGTTACAGAGCCAGGTACTGGGGTTATAATGCAAAAGCAAAGTAAAAGCGAGGGAAGTGAACAGAAGATATCGAGGATTTAAAACATTTAGAGGTTAGCAGTAAGGCTGACTGTAACTCTTAAAAATCAGTTAATCTGGTTCTAAAATCCAGAATTTATCTTTAAAAATCTCTTAGAATTATCTTAATTCTAAGGTATTACCTTAAAGATCTCTTAGAATAACTGATTATTTTAATGTCATGACTAATTCTAGCGCTGGGGAATCTGTTCTGTCCTTCTTACCTCTTCCTTGCCATTTCATTTGGATATAGCCTTCACTTTCTAACCCAAACCCTGCAGTGCTGCCCTGTAAGCTATTCCAGCTCATCAGCAGTGGATGGTTTGGTTTCCCTGGTTCTAGCAGATGTAGCTTGCAACCTTGGTGATGAGGGCATTAAGAAGCATATGGGATTGCTGTTTGGTTGTTTTTTTTTCTCTTGGCCAGTGTGTCTTGCACTTCCAGAGCAGCAACACTATTTTTCATATATTTGCAGTCTGGCTGTGTGTGGTGCTAAAATGTTTTGAGATGGTGGACGAGTATGGTGGATGGTGATCAGTACCAGATGCTGGTTGTTGTAGATTACCCTGGCTCATTGCTTACTGTCTAGAGCTGTTGTGTCCTGTCTCTGATAATGCCTCGTAGTCCAGAGGAATCTGAGCTTGTTGCCCTGGTATGAACATGTGAGAATGAGATGTCAGCCCGGTGTTCAGAGTTGGATTCCTCAAATCTGTGCCATTCCCCAGGAATGTGTGTAACGCAGAGGTTAAAAAAGGTGACTTCCACCAATTCCTTGTATCATGATGGGAAATAGGATTGTCTGGGCCATATTATCCCCTTTTCACAGATGGAGATATTAAAGCAGATGGCAATCCAGCATGACCCAACCAGTTACAGTATTGTGAAGCTTTCTTCCATTACTGGTTATAAATGCTTTAGAAACTTACCATGGTAAAGGCTGTTAAATGCTGTTTCTTAAGCCCCAATATACTTTGCGGTTGCAATACAGTTTTCATTGTCTTCATCTTCTAGATGGGGAAACTGATCTCCAGAGAGAAAGTGATAGCCTGTGGGTCACGCAGAAGGTCTGCAACAGAGCTGAGGCTCGGAGCATGGTCCCTTATGCTCCAAGCCAGTTTCAGTCATCAGACCACAACTAAATGACGAAGGCAATTTTATTCAAGTGCACTCCATCTGCTATTCACCCATAGTCTGCAGCTAGGATAGGATTATTATTTTTTTGCATTCATCTGGCAGCCAGAATTTCAGCACCAGGGATGGCTTCCCCCTAAGGACTTGAAATGAAAACCTCCATTATGTTTCTCAAGAAGACAAAGCAACAAGAAATGCTAATAGCCACGGCAGAGGGTCTTTCCCCAGGGAATGCAGGGAGGTGTCTGTAACCGGGAGCAAACATCTCTGCACTTTGAGCTGCCGCCACTGCAAAGCCTGCCGAGGAAATCTGTTTGGTGAAGACAGCGCTAACTCCGGCCTTTGAGGAGCCAGCTCCCCTGCCACCTCCACCTCGCCTCTAACAATCCAGAGAACAACTTCTGTGTTCAATATTTAAATCCACTGTTTAATTTTTAAACAGGAAGCTTCCTTTGTGCCACAGTGCTGAGCCAGGATCCCTGGCAGATGGTGTGAGTCTGCAAGAAGTTTTGCTTCACACAGACGAGGTCAACGTTTAGATCACTGCTGTGGCCTCTGAGAAAGGGCAGGTCATTTAAAGGTTTTATTTTCAGCTGGATCTGCCAGGTTTCTTCTGGGAGCCTTGCTGATAACTATCCAGAGGTGACGTGCTGGTGGTGTCCCAAGCCACACCGAACACGTCCTAGTTATTCTGGACACCTCCACTTCCAGCTCAGAGAAATGCCAGAGCTTTGCCTTCCCGTGGCTTGTTTGAAACCAAAGGACCAGGAGGAGTCAGAGCACTTGGGTTCTGTTTCCAGCTTTCACACTGCCTGCTGTGACCTTAAACGTGTCTCTCTGTACTTTTGTGCATCTGTTTCCCCACGTGTAATGCAGGAGATATATAGAAAGAGACATTACTACCTCATAGAAATGTTAAAAAGCCTTGTTCATTAGTTGTTGCAAAGTGCCTTGAGTTCCCAAGCTAAGCAGAGGCAATGTGCTGTAGTTATAAACTCCCACACAGCAAGTGGTGTTGCACATAAGCCTGATCATGTTGTGGTATCTGTGGTTCATAGGACCCTTCTTTATTTTATGCTCTCTGCTAGAAGTGTTGCCTTCTGGAAGTAGCTGCATCTGAGTGAGAGGAGGGGAGGGAGTCAGGGCGCTGTTTTGGCTTTAAAAGAGTTCTCTTCAAGCTTTCAAGTCTTCTTCTCTGAGCAGACTCATCTCATAGGTGTGTGGGGCTTCTTACAAATGAGGCACAATAGTCCGTCAGCTGGCACGACCAGGCCTTGGCGCTAAGCTGGGCCTCAGTCCTCTTGTCTTGCACAGCTCTCTGATCTCCACTGGAGCTTGGGCTTTCTCCTTAATCTACTTCTCCTTTGGTTTCTGTGCCTTGTCCTTTGTGGGTTTGCTCCCTCTCAATCAGTTGCCCAGCTGGCCTCTGTGTTACAGCTTTCAGCTCTGCTTTCCACCTGATATTCCCTGTTAAGGGCATTTTGTGCTTGAGAAAGATGTCACCTTTCTCCTCTGAAGGCCCACGTGCACCAACAGGGTCAGAGGTGCAAACCATCCCACTCACTTTGATTGCAAAAGGGCAGTCACAGTGGATCCTGCTGTGTAGGATAACACCATTGTAAGAGAAAACTTGTGTCTTCTAAGTGTAGCTGGCAACCAGTGAACTGGAGCCACACAATGGCTTCAAACTGGAAGAGGGTAGATTTAGATTTGATCTCAGCAAGAAATTTTTCACTCTGAGGGTGGTGAGGCACTGGAACAGGTTGCCCAGGGAAGCTGTGGAGGCCCCATCCCTGGAAGTGTTCAAGGCCAGGTTGGATGAGGCTTTAAGCAACCAGGTCTAGTGGGAGGTGTCCTTGCCCATGGCAAGGGGTTTGGAACTAGATGATCTTTAAGGTCCCTTCCAACCTAAACCATTCTATGATTCTATGGTAAATGTTTGTCTTTGGTCCGATGGAGAGAAGCTAGCTGTGTTAGACCAACTGAGCAATATCAGAAAGCTTGTGGGCTCCAGCCCCTCCTCTGGGGACCAGTGTGTGTCTGGTACAGCCATGAACTCCCTTCTCTCAGCCACGAGGGCTGGGGAAGAACCCTTAGAATCTCCTTGCTCACCCTTTTTCCCCTCCATCTCCTTGTGCTGGGGATGAAAGAGGCCCCCCCCAACCCACCTAGTTACCCTGCTTCAGACCCCACAGGCATCTGCCCCATCGCCGCTCCCCACTCCTCCCTTCTCCTTCGTCTCCAGCTGCCATGTGGGCCCCTGTGCTTGGCACTGCAGAGCAGTGGCTAATTTGGATTAGGATGCTAATTAGAAATGAGCGGATTGAACGGAAAGCACTTAGCCAGGGTTAATCAGCAGTTAAGTGGCCAGCCCAGCCGAGTTCCCGATGTCTGTGCTCAGCTCGCAGGAGCGGCATTTCCCGCTGAGCTTACAGAAAACCCAGCTGCCCTGGTCCGTGAACCAAGCCCTTGGCTTGCAGCACAGTGGCCAACCTGTGGTGGCAAAGACCTTTTTGTGGGCCAGAGCAGGAGGCTGCCTCCTCTTTTCTTAATGCTTTGATGTGATGCTGGAGAGAGCCAGGCAAGAAGGGGGAACAACAGCGTGGAGACCCCATGAGGAGGGCCTTAGCTGCAGGGTAGGAACTGGGAGGTGCAGCATCTCAGAGTGAAGATGCTATTCATTTCCTGGGCAGTCTCTCATCTCTGGTACAAGAAGGCAGATTTTGGTGCATGGGAGGTGTGTGAGGCTCCTACCATCACAACGTACCATGTCTTTGGCCCTGGCATTGCAGAAATCTTCCCTTGCCCATCCCATCCTTGACATCCAGCCCATAGGTTTCTGACCCTGCTTTGCCCTACATGTCCTGCCAGAGTCACCCATGCTAGGACAGAGAGCCTCCTGCCCAGGAACCAGAGCAAACTACCACTGAAGATACAGGAATGCAGGAGCCCAAGTAGGCATTTGGGCTTCTCTTCATCTGGGCATGATAATAGGAACAGTGTCGGGGGTAAGTCCCAAAAAGTTGAGTCTTGCGCTAGCATGCCGTGGATGAATTTTCTAGCACATCTCAAGCCCTTAGCAAGAGCCTTGTTTTCCTTTCTGTATGTGTTCTTTCATGGCTTTTAAGTACTCTGTCTTTCAGTTTCATAGCACACTTCCTTGCTCTTATGTAAAGGCAGAAGGTAAAGAGATCTGTGCTTACTGTGCCTGCGCCACTCATGGGGTCTGAGATCCCACTCTCAGACCCATTCTCCAGTTCTGGTTTCTTCCCAGAGACCTTTCAGACCACAAAGTAATTTTCACCTCAGGTCTTGGACCTCTTTTCTCTTTCTCTTCTGCCTGTTTCCTCCATTCTTCTCCTACTGTTTCAGCAGCGCAAAGTGGTTTTGTGGCTCAGGAACTACCTTTTTATCACAAAGGTTAGAGATGAAGGACAGCTTCAGCCTGGTCAAGTCCAATTCCTTCCAGTCTCTGCAAGTCCATATTGGGTTATGTCTATGCACAAGATTTTTCACCTGTCTTACAATATTGCTGCAGGCTGTGACTGTCTTGTGGTAGTAATAAAACTAAGCCCCGTTGCACATATGGTTGATCCTACATAAAAATCTTTTACCTACATGACTTATTTTGCTAGGGGAACCAGCATAAGCTGCAATATCAAATGTGCCTTTTAGCTGGTATAAATTGGATGTACTCTAGCTAAATGACACATTTGTAGCACTGAGCTGACCTCTTCTCCATAGCTGATTTTTTTCATGTGTGCCATAGTTTAGTTTAATACGTAGCCCAAAGGGGGGTCATCTGCTGGCGCTTTTTCCTCTCTCCTGGGGAAATTATTCTACCATCAAGTTGTTCTGGTTTAAAAGCCCTTGTGGGCTGTTTGTCTTCAATGCTCTTTTCACCCTCCTCTACGTTTGCCCCCTCAGACCTCCCAGCAGAATCTCTCTTTCTGTTTAGCCCTAATAGTCTTCTTCCATTTGGTCAGATCATCATATCCATCAACCTGGATTAGCCCTTCCATAATCATACTAATCACGGACATATTCCTTTTCAGCCTCCTCCTGAGGTCGGGGGCTGCCCATCAGTCCCCGGCTTGACGCAGAGCCGCAGTGATGACGTAGCAGCGCCGTGCAACTTGCTGCAAGCACCCAGGCAGCCTTGGGGAGGAGGTTTGAAGAGCCACAGCTGACCAGCCCCTTCCTTTCCCCGCAGATAACACCTGCCGCTTTGAGGATGAGAAGATCTGCGGCTTCGTGCAGGACAAGATGGACAACTTCGACTGGACCCGGCAGAACGCCCTGACCCAGAACCCCAAGCGCACCGTCAACACCGGGCCCCCCACAGACATCAGCGGTACGCCGGAGGGTAGGCACACGTCTGGGTTTCTTTTGGCTTGTCAGGAGTCCTACGGCTCTGGGAGCTGGTGAAGTGCTGATTTGCTTTCCGTACAACACGCTTCTCCTCCACACAGGGTGCAGGGAGCAGGCAGTTAATTTGCATGTTACTGATTGGCATTAAACACACAACTAAAACGCCCACGACTTTGTTTAAGGGAATAGTGTAAGCATTAGTTCTTGTTACCAGCTAATTGCCTGCTGCCTAATGCCCTTGTCCCTTTGATGCTTGTTTTGAAGTCAAAAAAGGATAAACAAGTAGGAGAACATCTCTAACACCTAGAAGCGGCCCTGCTGGTTTTAGCCGGCTGTTTTGTCAAAGAAGGTCTCGGGGAGGTAAACAGATCTTCTCAGTACCAAGCAGGAGCATGAGAGACCAGCCAGGAGCTGCCTGTGGGGTGACAGTGAGTGCCTTACCCTGGATGGAGGAGACTGGTGTTGTGTATTGCTCATGATAGGTATGCATGGAGAACATGCTCCCCTTTTAGCTGGATATTACTTTCCCCTTTCTCTAATGAGGAAAGTAAATTTATATGCAATCACAAATCTGTGAACTCACAAAAAATGGGAAACATCCAACGGCCAGCTAAGGAAATGGCTTTTCCCATTAGCGTTCAGTACACCAGCCTGACTGAGCATTGAAAACAATGCCAACAAATTAAATAGCTAATCTGTTCCTCCCTCGGTTGTTAACAACTACTTTGGTATTGTTCTCTTTAGATAACAACATTGTTCAGGCCAGATATACCAAATCCTCTCTCCCTCTGCTTGAGGCAGAGAAATTAGGCTGGAATGGTTTCTCCCTTCTCTTTCTTTTTTTTCTCCTTTCGCAGAGCAGTCTGCTCTGGGGCTCCTTGTGCTGCAGGAGAAAGGCTCATTTCGCACCCGGGTAGATGTGTGTGTGCATGCTCAGGGACTCATCTGCTGCATGTGCTTACAGGGGGTCTGCTGCTGCCCGTCTCTCCCACTCTCCCCTAAATACTGCCGAGGCAGGGGAGGCACTGCAGGCATCCTGCAAGTGTTTCTGGCCAGGATCGCAGTGGGTGCAGAGCAGATGGGAAGAGCAAGGCCATGTCGCTCAGAGAAGCAGTGGTCTCCCAGCCTCTGGCATCCCATCGCTTGCAGGGAGGGAGACCCAGCGCACGCTGCCTTTCCCCACCTTTCCCTCTTGTTCTGCAGGCTATTACATGTTCATTGAGGCATCCCGGCCCCGGGTGACGGGAGACAAAGCCCGGCTCATCAGCCCCCTCTACAACATTACTGCCAAGTACTACTGTGTCTCCTTCTACTACCACATGTACGGGAAGCACATCGGTGAGTACCCTCCGGGGAGGGATAACCCCAGCCTGGCACGGGCTCTCAGGGAAGACCTCCAGCCTCCGCTCTGCCAGCTGTGCCTGCGGCTGGCAATTCAGGAGGGTGGGAGTCCTACTCCAGTCCTCAAAGCGCCAGTGTGGGCTGTTGCTTTCAGCTACTTGTCCCTTACCCACACCCCAGCAGTGGCAGGGTTGTGAGGCTGTTGCAGCCCATCCTCAGGGCAGTACCTTGCAGTCAGCTATCACCCCTTTCCCTCTGGCTCGCTCCTCCTCTGGCATAAGGCTCCCTACCCTCCACAAAAAAGAGCATTGTACCCGTGTGCACACATTTTCCCCGCTCATGGCCACAGCCACCTTGCTCCCGGCAGCAGGACACCAGACAGTCTGTCTGTCAGAGAGGAGACAGAGGTGGAGGGCCTTTGTGGGACCAGAGGGTTCTGTGGTGGCCACGGCTATTTTGGAGTGGGCAGGATGCTTGTTCCCTCAGCTGTGCCGAGGGGCTGTCTGCTCTGCCTGACTCCCTCCCCTCTAACCATAAGCCTATGAGTGCAGCGAGCACCCCACAAGTGCCTGGCACACTAATGAGTTTCCATATTCAGTCAAGGAGCAATTGCTAATTCGTCACCTCTTGATTATAATTTCATTAATTTGAATAATAGATGCACTCTTCCCACAGCACGCTGGGTTATTAATCACCTGCTGGACTGGAGCCTGACTGAAAAATCAGGGCCCAGGCAGGAATGTGTCCGCCCTTCAATAAACGGGGTTAATTAACAGCTCTCTGCTTGGCACCATTGATGTCATTGGGAGGGAACACGCTCCGGAGCCTGGCCGTCACATTTCTGCGCGCGCGTGTGGCACGGCAGAGAAGTTAAGCTGCAAAATCTGGGATCTCCTTCTCTCAGTGGGGGCGAGTCTGAAACCCTGTCCCCGTGGGTGCCCAGGGTTATGGGCTGGGCTGTGGTTCACTGAGCAGGTCTTCATCTCTGTCTTTGCTCTGAGGGCTCATATTTGCCATCTGCGCTCAGAGGCCAGCTCGGTCGGAGGTGTTTGCACGCACCTGTATTGCCCCTGCAGATGGGCTGCTCTGCACTGTCTTCATGATGGCAGCGGCAGGTTGCTCAGGCAGAGCACTGTCGGTGTTGGTTCACACCAGGTTTTCCTGGACCTGCTGGTCTTGCTTAGCTGACGGAGCCCAGCTGTTAATGCTGGCTGGCAAATTCCCTTGCTCCCTGCAGTTGTCCGTTGTGGTCAGTGGGCCTTGCTGCCTAATTCCTGCACGTCTTCTCCTGGAGGATTTGAAAGGGATCTCATTCTTTATGATTGCAATGAAGGGTGGCCCAGACTGGTGGGAGACTGGCAAGGAAAGAAGATGATCAGGGAGGAGGCCTCTCTTGCTTTGTTTCCTTTGGGAATACAGCTATGTGTCATATTTCCGAGTTCATTTCAGTGGGGAAAGTAAAAGCCCGTCAGCTTTTGCTTGCTTTTGGAAGAGAGCTCTGTTTTACAGCTCTCCTGTGGTGGTGGTCTGTCTGTCTGGTGGACTGGACATGCCAGGAAATCAGTTCATTACAAGTTTTTGGCTTTTAGCATTTTAACTTTTTATTCATTTGCCCCACCCACAAATTGCCCAGAGCAAAAGACACAGTGACTCCCAAGATCTAAGAAAGCTACTGAGTGCCATTTTCTGTTCCTTGGCTTCAGGCGTCTTTTATATCTGTTGATTTTTCCCTTCATACTCAATGTTGCTGCCCCTTCCTGCTCCCCATTTTCCCCTTGTTGCACAAAGGGACTGATAAATTTGTGCAAAGTGGATAGACTAATGCCTTATGATGATTTCCAGGGTGGGTGCTGCTGAGCTGAGAGTGAATAAATTATTTTAAAATTAGACTGACTAGACAGAGTCAGAGAATGAAAGAGAAAGAAATGAGAAAAAGTTCTTTTTCTCTTGGCCTGTGGAATATGTGGCTTTGTCTAGTGACCCCACAATATATCTGTCTGCAAATTGAAATTCAGTACCTTGTATCTGCTCTCTACTCTGGAGTTTCTTTCAGGGCCAGTCATGATACTCTGTAATCGTTTTAGCTTCTCTTCTACATATCAGGGCACCAGGGTAAAACTGAGACCTCTCCAGGAAAAATCAGAATGCCTAGTAATCCTAAAATTGTCTGGTTTTCATCATTCTCGCTGTGCTACTTACTAACTTTTATGCTATTTGGTCTTTTTCCTTACTGCCACACTGGCAGCACTCTGGCATAACTGTCCTTATCCCTGCACACACACGAATGAACCCACGTTTGGGACACGCTCTGTTTCACCAGCAGGTCTAATGGCTCAATCTACATTTCTAATGCACATTGGTTACTCCCTGGCAGGTTTTGCTTGTGCAGAGGTTGTGAAACCCTGCCAGAAAGCTTTAGCTTGTTCGGATGGTGCCAGGCTCAATGCCCTTGGTGGCTGAAGTCCTCTCAGAGTCCCCTGGGGAAGTGGCAGCCTGCCTGAAGGCAAAGCAAGTTTCTTCAGCTCTTCTTCTTTAGCCCTGGGTTGGAGGAGAGTGTCCCCTCTCAGATACAGGGCTCCTCGCTAGGACTTCTCCTGTCAGATGAGGAGACAGACACTGGCCTCCTGCCTATATGAAGGCAGAGATGGGGTGGCTGCAACCCTGGGCCATGTCACACTTCCCATATAGCCAGCTATCCCTGATGCCTGCAGACACGGCCCCAACCCCTGGCTCACCTAGTGCCAGCCCAGCCTTACCAAGCCAGATGCCAGCCCTGCTGAGCCAGCTGTAGCACTTGGCAAGAGCGTATCAGATTGCTCCTGTTGGCAGACAGTGCCAGCAAGAGGACATCTCCCAGCCCAAGGCTCTCCTAGCAGCTCCAGCTCCATCATGGAGCAAACCGAAGCTCTGTCACTATGAAAAGAAGCCGTATAAAATCCCGACATTTATTTATTTTTTTAATAACGCTTTTATTACCTTTTTCCCCCCTCTACAGAACTTGAAAGCTGGTTTACTCTCACAATTTGACTATAAAATATCCATAGCCATCCAGGCAAATCTTCCCTGGGAGAGTTCCCAGACACTACTCGTTTATAATAGATATGACGAAAGAGAGAAACAGAATACAAATGGAGCGTTTGTAGCCATGGTATAAAATATTCAGGGACTAGCAGAGCAGGATGATGTTGAATATCTCTCAGCTGATGAGAGAGCAGGGTGAAGGGGAGCTCCCTGGAGGCAATTCCCATTCTTCTGGAGTTATTTGGTCATCAGTTTTCCTTCCTCCGGCCCACTCCAGAGCGAACATTCGCATTACTCTATGATCCTGCCAGCTGAAACACAAAAATCAGGGAGAGGGGAAGGAAAGAAATCCTGTTTCCACCAGGCATTCAAGAACAAGGGTGTTTTGCTTGCGGCAGGCACAGATATATCAAACGAGGAATTGTGTGCTTTCTTCAGGAGAGGAAGCTAGCCACGGCAGGCAGCAACCAGTCACCAAGTTCAAAAAGCCTCTTTGCTGAGTTGGCTTGGTGAGTCAGCATCACAGCTGGGAGCAGGTCCTCAAGTCCTTGCTTCAGCCATCAGACTCCTCTTCCTCCCTTCCCAGGGTCTTCCTGGGAGGGGGATGCTTTGAGAGGACAGTGTTCCCGACGGACTGTTACCACCGCAGTCCCCTGCCACCTCTCTGTCACATCTCCTAGCTCAGTGGTAGCCAGGTTATGATCTGCACGGCCTCCTGCCCGCTGCTGGATGCTTTCACAGACCCTGCAGCAAGAGATGCCTTCAGGGTCAGACCCCAGGAGGATGGTTGCTCAGGGGGACCAGGACATTTCAGCCACAGAGGATTTAACTTTCTGTGTTGCCATGGTGGTCCCCATGGTACACAGTGATTGCTAACGCTATACTCCCTATCTTGGCAGCCAGTGACTGTGCTTATGGGGAAAACACTTGTGTCAAACAGTTTATTTGCTCACAGGGGTACCTACACACAAGCAGTGATGTAGGATGTACCCAAACAGCATTTTTTTAGGCTCCTGATGTGTGAGCTCAGTAGTAGACCCTTTTCAAACTGTTTTTGCTATATTTTTAATAGGAGTAGTCACTGCACACAGGCTTACAATGAGATACAGCCTCAGAGAGGGGAGAAGGCAAAGACTCCGCCTTGCCCTGGGGTACCTCCCAAGATGGGACTGTTCAGCTGCATCCTGTAGTGAAACGAGCAGGTCCTGGGCTTCAAGAGCTGGACCTGGTTGAAAGAAATGTCTGAAGACCCTGCTCTTGGCTTGTGATATTTTGTACTTTGAACCTCCTTTCTGCACTAGCAGTGTCATGCTCTTTTCTAGTTCCTCTCCTAGAAATCAGGGAAAAGGCTTATTTTCTAGCATGTGTCCAGCATCTGTGAAACTCATGGAGAGTTAAAGGTGCTGTTGTTTCAGCTTAGTGCTGACACAGACTTTATCTGATCACCCCGGCTAAGTCTGACCTATGTATAATCAGGATGGGAAGCTGCCAATGAAATTGTAAACTACTTATTGCTCTCTACAGCTTCTTGAGGAGGGGAAGTGGAGAGGGAGGTGCTGATCTCTTCTCCCTGGTATCAAGTGACAGAATGCGTTGGGGATGGTTGAACACTGCTTCAGGGGAGAATCAGACTAGATACTAGGAAATATTTCTTTACTGAGAGGGTGGTCAGACACTGGAACGGGCTTCCTAGAGAGGTCACTGAAGTGGTCAGGCAGTTGGACTAGATGATAGTTGTAGGTCCCTTCCAGCTTAACTATTCTATTCTATTCTATTCTATTCTATTCTATTCTATTCTATTCTATTCTATTCTATTCTATTCTATTCTATTCTATTCTATGATACTGTGAGGAACAGTGCTTGGAATTGATTAAGAGGGATTTTGGTTCTGAGTCACTAGAAACAGTGAGACCTGATCAGATCACTTGCTACAGCATCCAAGTTCAAGAAAGCCATAAGCTGTTTCACAAAGGTAATTGGGTTGTAGGCAGGCCACTTACACTGCTGGTATCACCACTGACACCCTCCTGCTGAGTAGGAAACACAGATCTGGAAGGCCTGCCAAACTGACTTCTTCAACTCAGCTAATGTAACCAGTGCAAAGGTGTGTCTGAGAGGTTGTGGTGGGTGATCACACATAGGAGCCAGTGTTAGCACAAATGCAATGTGTCAACATCTTGTTTCTGACAAGTGACAGCAGTCAGAGCTGTTAGGTCACACGGATTGATAGGTACCAGCTATATCAACGTAAAAGCAACTTGAACCATGAAGACATCCTTTTTTGTAGGATTCAACATCATAGCTCACTCATTCCTACCCAAACCTCGTTTACGAACACAGCACCCTGCTGCTGCACACAGTTATACAGGTGGCACCCTGGAGGTATACAGGTGGCACCCTGGAGGTAGCCGCATTCTGTTGGATATATAGTTTGCCTTATATGCAAATGCATCGTTCATGAAATCCATGCCATTATCTCCAGTGCAATAACTCTACACGGTAGAGATTACATCACTGGATTGATTGAGGGGAGGCTGATTTTCCTAATGAGTATGATTCACTTCCCTCTAGGCTCTTGAAAACAAGTTGCAGTTAGAGTTAAGTGAACAGTTTGTAATGAAAAAATGTATTCAGTTTTTTTAATACTCCTTCTTTTTCCACTTACTCAGATGAGTTCTTGGCTTTACTCGTTCTTCCATCAATAGATGTGTATTTGACTAATGTTTTGTGCAGAAATGCAGCAGCTTCCCGTGGGCTATGGTATGGACCCTTTGGATAGACAGTGGTCTCTTCTGGCACTATCTGCTTGTTTTTTTGGGAAGTTAGTCAAATACCATGATCATGAGCAAGGATTATAAATACCTGGAAAGACAACCACACAGTTGTAAACTGTCATTGAAGCTCTGTAGGTTCAATACAGTGGCTCTGAACCAAAGACCGTTGAAGTCATTGTTTTTCTAAAGACTTCAGTGAACTTTGGATTAGAGCCATAGTTTTAAAGATTATTAAGACCAGATGAGAGCAATACATCATCTAATCAAACTTCCTGCATAACCAAGGGCAGAGAATTCTCTTCAGTTACTCTTGCTGGAGCCCAATAAATACTATGTGTCTACACCTTCATTGGATGTTTACTGACAAAGAGCACCAACAGCATGCTTGACATGGCTTGCAGATGTGGGACTGAAGCCAAAGAGCTTGGCATGTAAAGCTGAAGAAGACATGGAGCGGAGGGGAAGGTATTCAGATGTGAATTGGCTATATAGTGTGACCAGCAGGAGTAGGGAAGTGATCGTGCCCCTGTACTCAGCACTGGTGAGGCCGCAGCTTGGGTACTGTGTTCAGTTTTGGGGGCCACAGTATAGGAGGGACATTGAGGTGCTGAAGCGTGTCCAGAGAAGGGCAACGAAGCTGGTGAGGGGTCTGGAGAACATGTCTTCTGAGGAGCGGCTGAAGGAATTAGGATTGTTTAGTCTGGAGAAGAGAAGGCTGAAGGGAGACCTTATTGCTCTCTACAGCTACCTGAAAGGAGGCTGTAGTGAGATGGGAGCTGGTCTCTTCTCCCAAGTAACTAGCAATAGGACAAGAGGAAACGGGTTCAAGTTGCGCCAGGGGAGGTTTAGGCTGGACATCAGAAAAAAATTTTTCACTGAAAGAGTTATCAAACATTGGAACAGACTGCCCAGGGAGGTGGTTGAGTCATCATCCCTAGATGTGTTTAAAAGTCGTGTAGATGTGGTGCTTAGAGACATGGTTTAGTGGCAGACCTGGTAGAGTAGGGTCAATGGTTGGACTAGATGATCGTAAAGGTCTTTTCCAACCTAAATGATTCTATGATTCTATGTCATTTTTATTCCACGAATAATGTGTCTTCATGTTGATGCAGGCATTCTGCTTAGTACCTTGAATCTGGGTGCACTGATCCCTGCCTTTCCTTGCCCCTCACTAAAAGTGCATCACTGCATCAAGTTCCCGGTGGAGATAGCCACTGAAATGTTGCCTTCTTCAAAAGTCTTCTTCTTCTGTCTTACCAGTCATGATCTGACCACATTCCTGCTGCAGAATTTGTTGGGAATGTTGTCAGGAGCACAGACTGGTGACACCAATTCATTTGCAGATGCCCTAAATCCCCACAGATCATCTTTGCTTCCGCTCACTTGATTTGAGTCACTGTTATTCGTCTGGTGGGAAGCTGCTATATCTCCCCTCCTTTCCTCCAGGCTCTCAGCAAAGTGTCTTTCCATTCAGACTTGTCTCACAGCAGCAGCAGCCTTGTGAATAGTTGAGTTGCTGTAAGGATCTACTGCAACCTGATCGTCTCCTGAGACATCAGGTGTTGCATCAATTATTCAGACCCTGAAATTGCTAGATACAAAACTTAACAGACACTTAAGAGGAAATGGGAGCTCTCAGTGCATATCCAACTACTCCTTTAGCACTCCCAGGTCACTGTTCTGTTCTCTCCATGGAGCATTAACTATTTCACCAGTGCAATAATTGAACAAGTGGAGACTGAAGTTGGTCGTTCCAGGTGCACATCTGGAGACCCTCCTAAGTGCTCTGACAGGATAAAGGCTGGGGGAGGCAGAGTGCACAACTATCTTGCACTGCTTGTGCAACCATCCCAATATATTCTTGAACTTCAACAAGACGTGATTTTGTAACATGTATTAAAATGCTTCCCAGAAAATCAAAAAATGCTCAACAAGGGTCAGTCATCACCATCACTTCCGGGAGTGACTGCATCTCCTAAAGAGAGCTCTGCAGGGATGACAGGCACCCCAGCACTTGAATTGATGGAGTTTGCGGATCCAGGTTGGGAGTCTCACTGTCTCAGCCAGTCCCCTGGAAGTTTTCTGGTGAAAGTACAGCCAGGCATGAAATGGGAAAGGAGTCTCTTGCTATAATGCATCCTGCCTCAAAGCTGGGGACACAGCCTACTCTGACAGCCTTCCTGCAGCAAACCACTACCGGGGCCTGAAACATTCACTTCTCACGTCTCCTTGGGTCAGGCAGAGGAGGAGGCCAGAGGACAGATTTCAAGTGGTGTCTTTAGTTCAACAGGAAGAATATGTGATCTCAGCTGCTCCTTCCTGCTGTCTTGCTGTCTTCAGCATCGCACTAAAACAGCCCATCTGCTGCAAGCCCTGCAGCCGTGCAGCTGCCCTGTGCTTGGCTCCCGGACTGACAGACCGCAGACTGGGTGATGATGGGGAAATAGGTTGCTTAACAGGGATAGAGAAGAGACAGGCAAAGTCTTCCTCAGCGTAAGTACATCTGCTTCTGCAGGGTTTTTGTCAGGAACTCTCCCCCACTCACCACTTGTATTTTGGGGGCTCTGGGAGGCTCCCTACTGTCTGGCTGAGGTCTTTGCAAAGCCTGCCCACAGAAGGGAAGCAGGCAGACTCCCCCTGTCTGGCTGTTGTGCTCTTTTAAACCTGGCAGTGTCTATGAAGCAGACTTCTGTTTCAGCTCGCCTGAGAGAGCTGAGCACAGTGCGTGCTCTCAGTCTGAGAGCTGAGCACAGGCATTGCGCAAAGGACCCAGCTGTCTCTGGTGGCAAAGATGAAAGGGTCCGTTATCAAAGCTGGGAGAAGCGAGCCTTTGCCTGAAGTCATCTGGGCATGTCACAAAACAGAGGGTGAACAAGGAGCAAGGAGACCTCACAGCAGCTATGGTTCACTCCGCTTCTTGAGTCTGCATAATTGGTGGGAAAAGTTGCCTACCCATGGTCTCCTTCTTTCTCCATTCCTCATACTCCCATTTTCCCCCAGACTGGCCTCTCCCCCCTAAGGTAGTACCCAGCACCTCTGGTGACAACTAGGTACAGCAACACTAAGAGGGAAGGAGCTGCTTGGCTGCCTTCAGACAGCTTGGTTCTAGAAAACATCATAGAGGAAGAAAGATGGGCTGCTGCAGCTCGCTCACCTGAGGTACAGAGCAAGCGTAATGATCCTGTCCACGGGCTGGCCAGCACTGCTGCCTAGGGAGGCTCTTCTTCACAGCTGCTTCACCAGAGTAGATCTCCAGCCCTGCCTTGGACTTGGTCTTTGTAATGAGAAATCATGGTCTGGCATCTACCCTCTGTAGGGCCTTAGGACCATAATCCAGACAGTCCATTCTGGGGTTTGGGATTAATTTAGATGCTCTGATCTACAGTGCTCAACTTTAGGAGGGTGGTGAGTGATGCAGGCTGCCAGGTAAGAAGAGAGAGGCCGGTGTGTCTGACAAAGACCGACACTGGCTGTCTTCCTACTCAGGACAAACAGGAGTCTGACCCCACCAAATCACCCTCTGGGCCTCCTTTGGAACCCCAGAAGAGCCCTGTCTGGACATACCAAGCCCCTGCGCAGGTGGTTTTGCTAGCAGCTGAAGCTGGAGCCAGCTCCCCTTCCCCATCGTGTGCCCCATAAAGGCTAATTCCTGTGCCTGTTGTCCCCCTGCCCCACGTGCCCACCAGAAACAGCACAGAAATAGTTCCACAGTTGCTCATTAAATTAAGGGCGAGATGGTGTGGTGTTTTGGAGGCTTAGGGCCACAATAAAGGCCAAAGAGGCAGCAGGGCCGGGCTGTTTTGCTGCCCACAGAAGCTGCCTGCCTCGCACTGGAGGAGTCAGGGCTTTGTGGGTGCATCCCCACCGGCATGTCCTGTCCTGCTTACCAGGAGCTGCACAGAGAAATGAAAGGAGCAGCGTCCGTTTCAGCCCTGAGCACCAGGGGCTCCCTCTGCCCTGCCTGGGGCTGAGTCGGAGGCAGCGCTGGGCTCGTACACAGCCGTGCCCCTGACAAGTGACCAACTCTGAACTTACCCCTGAATCATCCTTTCCCCTTGCCCTGCTGAAATCATGTTTTCTTCTGCTACCACAGCCAGCTTTCCCTGACCACACACTTTGTACCTTTAGTACATCTTCCCTCCCAACAGAATTTCACTGGCAGGGTCTTTTTTTTTTTTTTTTCTTTTTTTGTTAAGTAGACTAAGCCAAGTATTTGATCTAACTGGCTATTTTATCTATTCAAGCTCAGCAAGGAAGGCAACACTCCTGTCTGAGAAGGGTCTGTTTTCTGCCTGCTCTGCATTTATATAGATCGTATGGTTGCAGACTTGCTTGGAGACCTCCCAAAAGGCAAGGACGAACTATGTAGGTAGAAGCAGTGGCTATGGAAAAGTCGTAACTCCTTTCTTAGGGCTGGGTGGATAGAAGAGGGGCTGCACAATGCAAAAGGGCAAGCCCTAGGTAAGGGGTGATACAATCTCAATCTCTAAAGATGGATTTCTGCTCAAAATGTCCAGGAGGACTTCTTTCCACAGCTACGTTCATCTTTCTCCTTCTTAGGCTGGAGACACTGGGAGGGGTCTCTAAGGATGCACATCTTTAACCTTTACAAGGATCTCTGGATAAAGACAAGCTGTTGAGGCAGGTTTGGGGTATAAAAACAACAGGAAACATTTCCAACAAATATGTAGTTTTTCTTTTAATGCAAATTCCTCCCTTTTGGGGCTGGTGGTATTTCCTGAAGAGTGAGAAATCCCATGAGAAAGAATCTGTCTGTAGAGAGGTGTATGGACAGACAGATATTGTAAATTATCACACATACTGGTTATGGAGGGAGTCACACAAGGAGCTGGAGCGTTAGCATGAGTTATCATGGCACAGAGGACACAGAGCAAATGGGAGCTTCTCTGCATCCAGACAGTGCCTTCTGACAGCCTGCTGCATATGCCAGCGGGGAGCGTGGTCGTAGCAAGGCAGGATGAACCCCAGGGCGGATCTCCATCTCATCACCATGCAGGAACATTGATGGCTACTAGGGGGCAAGGAGACCAGCAAGGTAGCTCAAGCATCAGCCTGCTTGATAAGCAGGCAGGGGGCATGCATTAAAGTCCTTCACATCATTGACCCTGAGATTACTGGGTGCTTCCCAGTCCCATTGATGTGGGTCAGTGACTGCCTCTCTGGGGAAGTGTTTGTGTCCCCTGAGCTGGGAAGAGCAAGCTCTGCAGAGGCTGTCCCGTCCCCACGGGCTGGCTGCACACCCTCCATGCCGGGCTTGGCAAGGGAGGGGGACGGGTGCTGGAGTGCAGGGGTTTGGAGACTCGCTCAGCTGAATGTGTCGTTTGTTTTCCGCTTTGCTGGGCTGTAAACAAGCATGCGTCCAGCTGATAGAGTGGTAGACACCATGCTGTCTGCTTGCCTCCCTCTGCCTACAGAGGGCAGGAGGTCTCCAGGAGGTGTGGGGAAACTGAGGACTATTAGGCTGAGTGGACTGAAGGCAAGCGGGACCACAGCTTGGCAGGTGGATAGGCTCCTAGCCTGGTCCCATGGATACTGCAGCCCAGCTGCTCAGATCTGCTGCGACTTGCCATGATGACTCCTGTGCTGGCCGTGGGCAGGCGCCGTGCAGCACGGCAGTGCGTTAAGCTGGCAGACGGGAGCAGACCAGTGTTCAGGGGCTGCGAAAACACAGCTAGGCTTGAGGCTGAGAGTCAGACACCCCATCTGTCCCGTAGGTAAGGGCGTAGTCTGTCCACGTTGTCCCCTGCAAAATGTTCAAGTACGGGTTTAAGCAAGATGGCAGAATGAATTGGATATGAAGCTGGCAAAAAGACTTGAGGACTCCTGATTCTTGTCTTCTAAATGCCAGGCTCTGTACCCTCCCTCTGCGCTGTGCTGGCTGCATATTGGATAGGCTTTTGTTCCTCTGAGGTAGCATGCATTAAATGCTATGGAGCGTGGAGTTGGGTTTTTTTTCCTTTTTTGAATTCCTTAAACCACATCCTGTTGTCCACGCTTAGAAAGCCTGTTGCTGGTCACAAACAACCTCTGAGGGAATTTTCCATTAAAAGAGGTGGCAGGATTTTGTTCTGTACACACAGCATCAAAGATGGAAGTCTTGTATCGTTCATCTTTCTATGCCAACACTTTCTCTAATTAGACTGTGGATCAAATGAGCAAAAGAGCTCAAGCAAAGCTCCATTGCAAGTCTGCTTCTACCATATCACCATCTGCTCTCCATGTACACAGACAGGTGGGGATGTGCTGGAGAGAAGGAGCTGTAGCTGTAGTTTGCCTGCCTTCCTCCCGTTAACACTCACATACCTCGTCACAAGGCAGGCATGACCATACCTTGCATTTACCCCACTGCCTGAAGGCCCCAGGTGTCCCCCACCACCAGCATGTTTCTCCCTGGTTGCCAGCCATGTGTCCACTTTGCTTCTTTACAGCGCAGTGTTGTTGCTTCTCTGCTGGTCCATTCCTTCCATCCCAAAATTCATATGCATGCCAGACAAGTCAGATAGTGATGGATCATAGATCAATCTGTGCAATTGGCTTTGCCATGTCAGGGGATATTGCATCAAGCCCATCCTCATTTGATGGTGGTTTAGGAGGTCAGGGATGGAAATGTGTTTGTTTCTTTGATTTTTTAAATCCACAGTAAAATCCAAAGAATATTCCCTGTAGGCAGATATAAGTAATTTTCACAGGTTTGCTGTAGGGGAAATGTTGCCAATCAAAACTTACCATATTGCTGTTTATATGCCCAGAAAGTCCCAGCCACAGCAGGGAACTGGAGCCTTTGATTCCCCTGATCCCTTTCACTATAGCCTCTTCACTGCAATGTAGCAGAAATAGAATGTCCCATAGCAATTAGCCAGCCTGTGGCACAGCACTGAACATGCTCAGTGCCTCTCTAAAGCTGATGGGGATGCCTCGTGAGTAGAGGTGGGATAGTGGTACCCAACTATGATCAAGACTCCGTTTTCTCACTATTGATGAGCTCTCTGAACCCTCTTGCTTTGAAGTTACCAAAGCAGTGGCTGTAGGAAGGGGTCTGTGTAGTGACCCTGTGACTGGACACAAGGGACCCTGCACACCAAGCTGGGATCAGTTAAAGACACGTAGAGATAAAGTTCTCTGTAACCACGAGTGGAAAGCAGCCAAGAGGCTTTAATTGTCTTACTCCACATATGTTAACATATGAAGCATCATTAGAGACTGTGAAAGGGTAAATACATCCTATCATGGCACAAAGACAACTTACATTCCTAGAAACTATGAGTCAGTACAAGCTGATATTATTTCTCCATCTCCACCTGTGCTATGATTATTTTTCCACCCTCTGCGTTCTAGCTCTCAGAGCTGTAACTTTCCCCCACAGCACTGTAACTGAGAACACCAGCCTGACACTGACTGCTATTCATTAACATCCATTTAAATGAGAGAGGGGGAGAGACCTGTGTTTGTTGCGGGGATTATGAACAGTAATAAGCTCTTTCTGGAGAATGTCATTCGTTCCTGGGATTTGCCCACACTAAGCTTTGGGCTTTTAGTTTGTGATCAGTGGTGTTACACTAAACCATACGTAAGGAACTGCTGAGAGCCCCTGTTAGAAAGGTGAGAGCTCTTTTCTCCCTGGCCTGGTTTTTGCCCTCATATTGGGTCTGCAAGTGACTCTGCCAGGCTATACAAGGTCTGAGTCCTCTCTGCTCCGTGTATCTCTTTCCATCCACTGGACATCTCTCACCATGAATCAGTTTCTTTTTCTTATCTCAGTCTGTCTTGCCTGCAGTTGAAATGCCGTGGGAAATTCCACGGGGGCTTTCAGCCCTGGATTCTCAGCTGGGCACCAAACCTAAACTAGGGTTGCAGCCAGGATTTCTCATGGATAGCTGATCTCCTGTGATCGCTCCATGCCAGGGCAGGGATCCTGCAGGAGCACAGCGGGGAGTTGCAGTGAAATCCGGCTGTGCGCAAGCCAGCGGCCAGCCCACCTCCTGGTTGTGGATGCCGACAGCCTTCCCTACCCATCCCACGGAGCTCTGCTGTGCTTGGCGCAGCACCCCGTCTCTCAGCGTGCAGCGTCGTCCTCCCTTCGCTTCCTAGCCACTCCAGCTGCCTGCCCTGCATCCGAGCCTTGTAAACTGAGCTGTGCCTCCACCTCGGCAGGCAGCAGCCTTTCCCCACCCGTCACCCTGCGTTCACCCCCCCAGCTGCCCCACAGAGAGCTCTTCAGGAAACCTCTGCCTTCTCTGCCATCCCGCAAGGACTGTGCCGGTGGCCCTGCCCTCACACACCTTGCCTCCCTCCCAGTGTTGCCTGCACCAGCTTTTCCAGATCTACAAAGCTATTCAATGAGACAATGAAGTCCCCATCCTGTGGAAACTGAGAGAAGACCTTTTCTTGTTGTGAGAAGGTAACATTTAAAGGCATCCCTTGGGCTACTCTATCTGGCAGCCCAGCTGGTGCTCTTTTGTGTGAGTGCCACTCTTTTGAAATGCCAGCTCTGGTCTTAAAGGCAGCCAGCAGAAGGTATCGCTCACTCTCCCTCTAATTGATTCCTCATCACTCGTCACTGGCCTTTATTCTCCCTTTTGATTGGGAAGAAGGGATAATACAGATTACAAGACAAATGCAAAGATTGCCTTGTATGGGGAGAGGTAACAACAGGCTTGCTGGTGTCCTAGGATTTCCCTTGTGTTTGTCTGTGGTCAGCTGGAGAGATTTAGCAGCAGCTAGATGGCCTGTCTTTGTGTGTGCCTCACCAGCAGGTGCCCTTAGGAAATGCCAGACACATCTGATGGGGGGCATGGGGAACGGGCGACGACGACAGAAATAGGTAACAAAACTGGCCAGCTGGATTTGGACTGATACAGGAAACTGGGCATGACTGTAGTACAACACCAGGCAAAAGGGGTGGCTGCAACAGCTGGCACTGGAAAACATCGCAGATGGCCCTTTCACGTCTCCCCTGATGGAGGCATGGGGTTGGAGACCAGGTCCCACTTTGGTTCTTCTTCAGTTTGTGACCACTGGAAAGGTGGAAGAGCTCAGGCAGTTCTGTTCCCTGGTGTCTTCTTTCTCAGATCTTGTAAAATGTTTGGTATGTTTTCTGAGTTCTGCTCTGAGTGAGTGAGTGTTATTATCCTTCTACAGTATCATCATAGTACCACATCAGCAGATAAAAGCAGGTAAAAGCAGTTTGCTAAGGATCACGCGGCAAGTCAGTTCACAGCTGTGAATGGGCTCCTCACACCCCAAACATGCACGGACCGTGCATTGGCCACCTCCTGCAAAGTGGGATTTGGATGTATAGTCTGTGCTCCAGGAGGGGCACCTTTCAAGCATCAGGTGGCTGGTTTGGTCTGAACTTATGTGACATACTGAAAGCTACCCAGGGAGTGAACATAGTTAATAAGGCATGAGATGGGTATTGCTAGATTGCGTGGAGGTGGGTGTGGGCAGGTCTGAATTCACCAGTGGTCAGGAGCTACAGATGTCAGTGTCTACATAGGCTCTACCTCCCTTTTTAGCCAGTGACTTAATCTATGGATTTTCATGACTGTAAGTGGGATCCTGGAACAACATTTGATTTTAGGGCAGTGGGCTGAACCCAAAGCTTTCCCTTGGAAAACACAAAGCCTCGCAGCACTTGTTCCATCACACAGTTGGCTTTCAGGGCTAGGCTGAAAAATGGAGATAAAGAAGCTCTGAGCAACTGGAAAGATGACTTGGAGCTTTCTGTAGTCCAGGACTGCAATGTTTTATGGCTTTGCTTGGAGCTCAGATCTGAAGGTTCATTTCCAAGGCTGCATGCCCTTAAACTTGACTGACAGCCTGTGGCAGACTGACACATGGTAGAAGGAAATAAAGTAGAAGACCTGCATAATCTTTAACATCTGCCACACTGTGGACCCAGTTCAGATGGGGTAGAGGCTTCATCCCTGTTTAGTTTGAAGTCCTGGAGGCTCCGCCATGCCTCCCAGAAGCACATTCCAAGTGACAGAATTACTGGGAAAGAGAGGTGGTGTCGTTCTTTCCCAGCCTCAGGGAGGCTGGGGAACTTAGCAGGGATTGCAGGTAGGGCTATGATATCTGTCTCCCCTTCGCAGCTCCGACTGATTTGTAAGACAGTCATGGGCATGCTGTTCAACTGTTTTGACCTTTGGTTTTGCATGTGTAGACAGGGGTGGTGAAGCACTGCATGTTGTGGGCAGATAAGGGAGCTTCCCTTCCAACTGCAAACCTTTTGAAGAATGCCTGCTCATATTCAGTGGTGTTCTATTAGGGAAAACTTTTTTTCCTGATGCTGCAAGGACATGGAGCTGTCAGCCAGAATGTGCTCAGGCTTGGTTTGGGTTTAGGCCAGCATTCACAGCCAGTGCTTTGGGGGCACTAATTTGCATTCCAGATGCTTCTCTAGGTCCCTTTCTATCTTGCCTTCACTTTTTTCCTGGGGCATCAAAGTTCATTTGCCGCCTGATTTGTCCCAGTGTTGGCTGCTCAGCCAGTCTCTTGCACAGCAGATCCAGGCTGCAAGTCCCCAAATGAGGGTAGAATAGACAGCGGTTGTTTTTAATTCTTGCTTGCTAGCAGCTTCGTATTAATTCTTCACTCACTCTCAGTCCCTCACCTCACCAGCTCTGGCGTCTGTAATTAGCTGCTCTGAACACACTCCTGTTGACAATGATCTATGGGGTTTCGTAGTTCCTGCATGGGCCATCAGTTTGGCCAAGGGTCTCCGTGAGGATCAGGTATCCTTCCTAGAGAGACTTTCCCTTGTAGGAAGCTCCTGAGGGCAGGGAGGACACCAAGAAACCAGTGGCTCAGAGCTGGTTTGCCAGAGGCTCCCATAGTGACTTCTCTTGTCCTTTGCACCATGTTTCCAGGAGGGAAATCCCACTCGCTTACCTCTGTCCCCCCAAGGTTGTGCAGTGCCAGCTGGTCTCAAGAGAGAAAGAAACAAGTTATTTCACTCCCCATCTTGGGTTCTGGTGTGCATCCCAAACTGGGTACCACTGGGGAAGGGAATTGGATACGCTCTCCCTGTCCCGTCAGGCCTTCATCTAGTTTTCTCAGCTAGCCTTAGTGCTAGCACTTCTGAATATTTCCAGGCAACAACATGCCCCTCTTTCCTCAGTTCACTAAATTATACACATATTTCATTCTTTTCACCTTTTCTTGTAAGTCAGCCACTCAGAATCTAAACATTTCATCATCTTTATTATGCATCTCTGAACTCCTAGTGATGTATCTCTCGCTTTCTGGCAGCCAGGCGCTTGACAGGGGTACTTCCAGGTCCCTGTCCTTCACACAGTGCCCCCAAGGCTGATGTGCCAAGAATGAAGAATTTCAGGGGATCAGGTAGGAGGGAGGTTATATAGGAAAGCCTCTTTCCCTGTCTCTTCCCCCGACCTCTGGCTGCTGCCTCTCAGAAGGGTGTACCCGTGCAGTAATGCAGCACCCCAAGTGCAGACAGACTATGGACATATAAGTAAGGGTTGTTATTGCCTCTCTGCTCTCAGGTGTAATATGTCTGTGTATGGAGACCAGAAACACTGATGAGCAGCAGTGTGACTAGAGTTGTGATCGATTTTTTTGGTTCGCCAGCTGAATTGAAGAAAAAAAAAAAAAGAAAGAAAAAGTGTTTCAGGTCAACCCTGAGTGAATGTTTAAAAATGTTTTTTCACTGAAACAAAAAAGGAAAAAAAGTCAGCTGAGGGGATTACTAAAAAGATGCTGCAGGAAGACAAACTGAGATGGTTTCATTTGTGGGTGGAGGGTAGAGGGTTGTGACACTGTTTTCAAAGTGAGAACTGGAAATGCTTTGAGATTTGTTGGCTTTGGTTTTAGTTTAATGGCAGATGAATCCTTATGGAAATTGGTTTTTTTGAAAGAACTTGAAGTCAGTGTTGATTCACAGGGTCTTTGCGTCCCTCTGAAAACATGGGGCTGGGATGGTACAGGCAGTGCGGTACAGGCAATGCCACCCAGCACCAGCAAAGACCAGCTGCTCACTCCAAGGCTGCTTCCAGGCCAAATGGCAACTGAGGACGCAGGTCGTATTTCTACAGCTGATGGCTAGGGCCAGGGCAGGGAGAGGGCTGTAAGCCACATAGCGTACATCAGGTGTTAGTGGTGAACGACGAGAGGCAAACATGTGTCCTGGGCTCCCCAGTTCAAGTGGGGTGGGGAGAAACTGGTGCAGGTCCAACTGGAGGGGCATCAGGATGGTCAAGAGCCAGGAGCAGAAGTCCAGGAGAAGAGAGGTTGAGGGAGCTGGACTTGCTTAACCTGGCAAAGAGGAGGCTGCTATCAGCCCTTGGCCCTCAACTGTTTGAAGGGCAATTTCAAAGATAACGGAGTCAGAGTCTTATCAGTACTATTAGACAATATAACAGGGAACAGCGGCCACAACTGGTAGTTCACACTGGATATTAAGAAAAGCTGATTTCCTGAGAGGATTTCAAGACTTGGCCAGGCAAAGCCGTGCTGCCCTGATGTAGAGCTGGAGACAGCTTCAAGCAGGAGGTTGGATGGGATGCCTCTGGAGGTCACTTGCAACTAGCATTTCTGCAACCCCCTTCTTGTGCCACCCCAGCCATGCTACAGACTGCTTCTTCCTTATCCTGTCCTCTCTGTCTTCATCTGGGTCTGTGTCCTCCCTTGGATAGCCCAGATGGATGAAACATTGCCAGTGGCACTTGTCCATCAACCCAGGAGAAAGCTGGCTCCCTCCTGAGGTTACTACTGGGTCTCTGCAGGCTGTTTCTGGGCCAGCTGGGCCATACAGCTGTGGCTCGAGCCTGAGCCCCAGGGCTACACTGGGGGCCAGACCAGCAGGCTGGGCTGCCTGCCTGACCCCGCATGCCAGCACCCATTTTTTCTCTCCTAGGCTCCTTGAACCTACTAGTTCGCGTGCGGAACAAGCGAGCCATCGACACCCAGGTCTGGTCACTCAGTGGGAACCGGGGGAACATGTGGCAGCAAGCACATGTGCCCATCAACCCACCCGGGCCCTTCCAGGTAAGTCAGGTCCACAGCCAAGGAGCTGGCTGCCACCTGTCCTGTCCATGTGCCATGGGCAGCAGGAGACTTCCCAGCAGATACCTGCCTCTGTGGCACAGGGGCTGGTCAGACACAGGGAGGGCACTGGGAGCTCTCCACCCCCAGTGTCACTGGGACAAGGCAGGAGCTTAATGGATGCACAGCAATCAAATCGATTTCTCTCTGAAGCAGTCCAACTTTGTTATCAGTTTGGCACTATAAATTTTCCGATTATTGCTGGTCTGGAAACTGTTTGACAAAGAGCTCCTTCTGGTACCAGGTCCGTGCAACAGGTCCGTTGGTGCTGGGCAGCTGGGTGATACTGGCCTGCTGGTGTAAAGTGACTGTGAGCACTAGAGGTTTTTTCTAGCGTGTACTACAAGAGCCCAGCCCCACTGTCTCCCTGGTTTAGGACTGTAGGACAGCTTGTGAATATGAACTGGGCACTCTGCGTGGGCTCGTCGAGTCGTTTATGCGTACCTAGGAAGTGGACTGCTTTGTTACTGCATGTTTTGCTGCTGATGTTTCTGCCCAACATGCTACTTTGCGGTTGTAGGGTTGTTTGTGAGAGCTGGGTCTGTGCAGGCTGGTAAGTTGTGGCACTGTGGCAAAATGCCCAGCATGATTTTGGGTATTTTAAAAAAATAAATAAGAATTTAGTTACTTTTGCAGGCGCTGTTCAGTATTGGTTGGTTTGTTAGTGCAGCTTACTTAATAAAGCAGAGGTCTACATAGTCATTTATTACTCTACAGACACTCAGCACACAGGGGTTGGTCCCGTAAGCAGTGGGGTCCAGCTCTCCAGATCCTATGAGTACTGGAGAAACAGGGAGGAATCATTCACTTGGGGACCTGCTAAGATCTGGTCTGCCCTGCTCACCTCTGCAGAGCTCCACAGCGTGGGAAGGGTCCTCCACAACTGCAGCCTCACGCTGCATTCTGTCCCATGCTCTGCTTGCAGATCATCTTCGAAGGTGTCCGGGGCACGAGCTATGAGGGGGACATTGCCATCGATGATGTCACTCTGAAAAAGGGGGACTGTCCAAGGAAGCCAATTGGACCGAATAAGGGTAAGCATGTGCCTGCCTCAGAGGAAAACGAGTTGATGGGAGTGCATGTGTGAATGCATGGGCTAGGGATGTGCAGCTAATTTCAGAGCACGTTGGCGTGTTGGTGGGACTCAACAATATGGTTGACTCCATCAGCAGAAGTCAGCAGAGGGTCTGTCAGACTCTTGAACTTGTTCTTTACAATTGTGAGTTAGCAAGAGCTCAGAGGAACAACCACCTCAGATCCTGTAGGGGCTGTGCTGCCAGACACCAGCATGCTGAAGTCTGCACCAGTATGTTGGGCTGGAGGTGTCATCCACAAGCAGCTAAAGGCTTCTGCAATGTCATTTCCTGGAAACCCTACATATGGGAGCTTTGGAAAGGGAAAGACCTTCTGCAAGCTCTAATGGCCTCTGCAGCATTAAGTCAGTCTTTCTCCAGGAAAAAAAATCTGCCTTTTGGGACCTGGAGCCAGGGTGGGATGGGCTTCTTCTCATTGCCCTCTGAGCAGAGAGGCACAGCCAGGCAGGTTATTGCACATGCAGTATGGGAGCAAACCACCCGAGCTGTACATCACCTCCCTCCCGATCCTGACAGTGAGTGCTGGAGCTAAATCCCACCAGCCCCTTTCTAGTCCATCTACATCATCCTGATACCAGCATTGCAGAAATGGAGACAATCCCATTCTCACCGAGGTGCACTACAGGTTGAAGCCATAGCAAAGTGCATAAGCGGTATGTAGGCATTAGTCCTTGGGTGGGAATCACTGCTGTGTCTTGTGCCTTAGTCCTGCCTGTGCCCTCGATAACATGCCTCAGGTGGGCAGGAGAGCAGATGTTCAGAGTACGCAAACCAGAGCCAGACAGGCACTCGTGAGCAAGGTTCAATTTGTCTTATTTATTTTTGAAGGAAAAAAACACTTGCTGAGGAAGAGTCAATTTTAGCAATTTTCTTAACTCCAAAGGTGAAGGGGGAAACAAAACTTAAAAATGTCAGAACACCCTAAGAATTTCAGGTGCAGCTGAAGGTCTGTTTCAGCCTAGGATGGCCAAGCTGTAACCAAAACACAAGCAGAACCTTTTGTTTGACTCAAGTTGAATCTTCTGGGGGAGAAAGGAGGGTTGGATTGCAAAAGTAACTAAGATTCAACCTTTTCTTCCGAGTTGGAAAAGAAATAATTTTGGGAAGTCTTGAGAATGTCCAGGGAAGGCTAGACAGATCTTCCAGTACATCTGGGCGGTGCTTCGTGGTTTGGGGTGGGGGACGGGGGGAAGGAAAGGCTATGACACTGATGAGCACTGACTTATTTGATAAAGTCTGGATCTGTCCCATCACTAATTCTTTTTCTCTCTTCTCGGCTGGCAGCGGTTGCTCTTCCAGGAAGCGGTGTCCCGGCCCTGCACAGCCCTTGTCTTTGTGGCCCATTGACTTTCTTCCTTTACGTGCTGCTCAGATGATGGCAAGAGAGCGCTCCTGTCTTCGGACCGAGACATTCCTGCTCCTTTCCTACTCAGCCACCTCTGCTCCTCTTCCTCCCCTCCTCACTGGCACACCAAAGTGTCCATATGTTACCAAAGACTGACAGGCATGACCACACAAAGGGATCTGGTTCAGAACTGGAGCACTCCTTGAGAAAGTCATCATGTCTAGAACAAAATTTAAAGATAAAGACAGAAATTTTTTAAAAGCACGTGCACGAGAGTGAGAGAGAGAGAGGAAGGAAGGAAAGAAGCAGAAACACAGAAAAGAAGGAATGAAAGACAAAAAACAGGAATAAAGAAATGTGAAGAGCAAATGAAGGAGGAAAAAAACACCCCCATGTTTCCTTGGGAATGTCGGACAGGGCTTCCTCAGGGAAGTGGGAACTTGTTTTAAACAAACAAACAAAAATATATTAAAGCACAAATTTCTACCAGAACAGTTACCTTCTTTACTGCAGAACCCACAGCTTAGTGGATGATATACGGCAGTACTCCCCTTGTTTCCCCATGCTCTCCCGCTGGCTGGGGCTGCCCCGCTCTGGCTGCAGCTCCCTGCAGTAACACCGGCCTCAACAGTGGGGCAGCAGCCACCCCGTGTGCCGGTGGCCGGAGCATCTTGCCTCGCACCGCATGTGCTTCAGTGTCTCCATCCATCCGCATCTTCCAGGCTCTCATGTATTTAATTGCCCCCCTGTGTGGTTTGCTTTGGCCTTTCCCCACCGCTCTGTGCTTCTCACTGACCAGCCTGAAGAAGATGGAGCAGCAATGGACCCATCACATGGACCATGCTGAGTGGCGGAGAAGTCCCGGCTGGATCCGGCTGCAGCACTGGCCTTTGAGAGCCTCTTTCTCTCTCTCAGCACCTCTTGCTGGGGGGAGAAACTGAGAGAGCAGGTCTGAGCTGCAGGCAGAAAGGTGTCTCTGTGGGGCTGAGGGATGGGTGGGAGGAGTTGGGATGGGGTGGGAAGGGGGGAGCAGTTGCACTTTGGCTTCCCCCTGTGAATGCTGGGATGAGTCGCCTCAGCCCTAAGCCCAGTATTGCTTCTCTGCCTTTCTTTCATTACCTATTTATTTTGGTCTGTTATTCCATTGCTTAACTTCCCCCACCTCAAGTTTTTCGGATTATGGGAAGAGTCAGGCATTTCAACCTTCTTCAGCCAGACAGCAAATCCCGTGCTCGTGACCCAGCCCCTGGGCCAGCAGTTCAGGCAGCTCCGATATTGCTCCCTCACCTTCTGAGGCCTTTTAGCACGCACAGTGCATTAGCTGTAGAGTGGGTGAAGTGCGGCAACAGCACTGCGGCTCAGGGGAGAGGCGGCTGAATTTTGTCAGCACGTGCAGTCTTGCAGACACTCAACTTCCACTGCCAAAGTGGCGGGCAAAGGAGCTGAAAGGTGAAACAGGCAGGAAAGTGCCCCAAGAAGGATGGAGGCGGGAAGCTTGACCCAAAAGAGGGGCTTGTGCTGAACTGTGGCCTCGTTTGCCGCAGAAGAACAGGGGAACAGACAGGGCTGGGGGAGATTCACCTTTTTCCTGCTGGCATCGTAAAAGGGTGAAGCTGGTGTCTCTCTCTGCTGCAGACCTGCAGCAGGTCTGGCCTGATCTCCTCGTGATGGAGGCACGTGCTCCTCCAGATGAACCTCCAGGAGAAGGGTCTGCCCTACACGGGCCAAGTAGGAGCCGAGATAGCTTTGTTGCAACTGGAAGTATCTCTTGGCATGACTTACCTCCCTGCACAGGGCAGAGTTAGCCCCACAGGACAGTGGACTGGGGTTTACTAGCCCATGCTCTGGCAGTTCAGTTAAGTGGGACTCTCCCCTCTAAGGGACACCCCATCCGAGCTCTGTCTCTGGGGCACCACACATGTACAAGAAACTCTGTCACCGGAGCCCCTAGTATCCATGAATGCATCCCCATTTCTGATGATTCTATCAGCTTCTCTGAGACAACTGCGTTTTGTCTAAAATCACCTGAATGTATTAGCTGCCTCCTGCATTGCTCAGCTTCCAGCAACAGCTGGTGCCTCATTTGTTCCATCGATGGAGGGGGAGAAGCTCTTATTTAACTCCCAAGAGATCCAGTTTGAAGACTTGAAACCCAGCTCTCTCTAGCTCCTGGGAGGGCATTCATCTGCAGCAATGCTCCTTGGTCACCACTGGAGAGAGAAAGGATATCAGCTGTGAGGGACAAGGGGACCTACTTCACAGAGGGCCTTGCAAGACAGTGAGAGGGAATGGTACGGGTCTCCCTTGCTCCTGTTGCTTTTCTCCACTTCCAAGAGCGAAGACTCTGTCTTTTCTGTCTTCAGTCCTCCCACCAGTGAGACCTCAATCACAGTGAATATTTGACTGGGAGACCTGCATCTGTCTCCCAGGGCCAGGCAGTGTTGTGGGATGCTGTGGGTGCCGAAACTGGTTCTGCTTCTTGCTGTTTGTTGCCATTTTCATGGGCAGCCAGTGCCACCATCATCTTTTAGCTGAGCTCTTTCAGCCTGATGCTCTTCCTTTCCTCCATATTTGTTGGAGGCCAGAAGTCATCACCTCCCTCCTAATAAGAATCCGCTTTCACTCCTAGGAGAGAGACGGTGCTTTCCAGGGGGGCTGTGGGTGCTTCATGATGGCTCCTGATCTCAGTGGCAAAACATTTGTGTTACGTAGCAGGTTCCGGAGTGCTTTTGCTGGGCAGAAGTTGAAGACAGGAGCGTTTCCCCATCGGTAAGAGATAGCCCAGGGTAACCATCTCACCTTCTAGGCTCTGAGGCAGAGACCCTTGTGGCCTTGCTTCCACTGGCTGCTTAGCCAGGATTGCACAAGCATGTTTTGCTGATGTTTGGTGGGCAGCAGAGGTGCTGTGGGGGCTGGAGACGTGCAGCCTGAAGGTTCAGGATCACAGACAAAGTGTTTTCTATGAGGCAAGCAGCAGCAAAGGGGCACCACATATATAGAAAGGGAGGGTGTCCGTGCCCTGCTGCCAGCTCCTGCGAGGGAGGGTGTAAGTGCCTCACCAAGCTGACTCAATGTGCAGGGAGCAAGAAGCCCGTTGGTGGCAATGGGTCCAGGGCAGAGCAAGAAGATCATCCCAGCCAGAGGTGAAGCCTTCTCCTGCTCTCAGGCGTGGGCCCATCAGCTTCAGTAAAAGTCTCGGCGAGCATCTTTCCACCTAGACCTCTGCTCCTTTATCTCGGGCTAGAAAGCAGCTGGTGGTGAGTTTGGGGGAAAGTCATTAACCCAAGTGCTTCAGCTTGTCAGAAGTACCGAGGACGAAAGGAAGGACCTCATTCCCCTGGCAGATGGGCTGAGAGAGTGCAGCAGAGGAAAGAGGCACTTCAGCAGCAATGATGAGAAGCTGTGCAATGATGGGGCAAGGGGAGGCAGTGTCCCTCCTCTCTGGGGGCGGTGGTGTTCATGGTTTACTAACCCAGCCCCATGCTTGAGGGGGCAATTCTCCTTGCAGTGGTAATGCATCCCAGGTGAGATATAAAGCCATGCTCCTTACCCCTTGCAATTAAAGATCCCCTCACACTTTTCACAGTGTTCTGGCTAAATTACAGTCCTTAAACTTAATTACAGACTGTCTTCTTAAATATCTGTTGTAGTCCCAACTGGGTACATTATGTTTCTCTTCCTGATGTTTTATGTTGCTCTGTGCCTATCGAGTAGCTGCTTTATTCCACTCCAGAAGTGGCTGCATTTCAGTGATGGTGGAGATTATTCCTGTACATAGTATGAAAGTCCCTGCAGAAGAAAAGTGCAATATAAATTTAAGAGACTGCTTTTATTTACAAGGAGACCTCTGCTTGGTAGTTGTAGAAATACATTAGGAAGAATGCTGTGTGGGTGTTAGCCGACATATACTCAATTTCTTTTTTTTTTTTTTCAGGGTATAAAACAGAAAATATGTGAGTGTGCAGGCTCCTGGGTATAAGTTGTAGATATTAGAAGCAGTGAATGCTACTGTGTAGTTACAAGTGGGGCTTACAAAGAAACTTTTTCTTGAAACCTCTTTTTGTAGTTGTTCATTGTATTCTGAAAAATATACCTTTTTTATTATAATTTTCCACAGTTCAGTGAAAGTCCCAATAACAGGTCATCAACAGGACTTTAATCTATGGCTTTTAACAATATGAACATCAATTCCTACTGCTTGCTCTGGAAAGTAACTCCTGGCTGGTAATAATAATAGACTATTTTTCTTCCACGTAGAACAGCCACTGGAAAGCGATGGAGCTAATATTTTTCATTTGATGTGGAGTTAAGTAATTTGGAATGCCTGACCGCAACTCGTCCCAGCTGTATGGGAGTGAAAAAAAAACGTTTCATCTATATGAAAAACTTTGCATAGTGCACAAACGGTTCGGAAACTCCTAAAGTGAAGTGTTACTATTGGCATGCGTGCAGCGCTGCCCTGGCAGAGCCGTGTGGCATGCTGCCTGAAGAGCAGCTGTACCAGCAGCGATATGGAGCCCTCCTTCTGGGAAGTAGCTTTATTCTGGAAGGAAATAGGGCAGCAATCAGGGAAAAAGCCGGGGGGGGGGGGGGGGTG
>VFFE01004487.1:0-23103 GCA_008921705.1 Burhinus oedicnemus | reverse complement strand
CTGGAGAAGAGAAAGCTCCAGGAAGGCCTTACAGCAGCCTTCCAGTGCCTAAAGGGAGCCTACAAGAAAGCTGGAGAGGGTCTTTTTACAAGGGCATGTAGTGATAGGATGAGGGGTAATGGCTTCCAGCTGGAAGAGGGTAGATTTAGAATAGATATTAGGAAGAAATTTTTCACTCTGAGGGTGGTGAGGCACTGGAACAGGTTGCCCAAGGAAGCTGTGGAGGCCCCATCCCTGGAAGTGTTCAAGGTCAGGTTGGATGGGGCTTTGAGTAACCTGCTCTAGTGGGAGGTGTCCCTGCCTATGGCAGGGGGGTTGGAACTAGGTGATTTTTTAAGGTCCCTTCCAACCCAAGCCATTCTACAATCCTATGATTTGATAAATTTTGTTCTGGCAACTTGTTTAATTTTCCCATCTGTATAATGGACATAATACCTTCTTTCCAGTAAGCACCTTAATGTTTGTACACAGCTCAGATACTGTAAAGAAGTGTAAACCAAAAAAAGCATGTGAAAAAAAATAATTTTTGTGTTGAGTTACGGGATGAGGACACGCATTGGGAGCACATAGTAAGATCTAGTGTTCATCCTGGAATATTAAATAATACCCAACTTCATTGAGCATGATCCCCATTTTATCCATTACAGAGATTGCCCTAGGTGACTGAAAATACTAAAATTAAAGACTGTAAATAAGATCCACTAAGGAATGCAAGCCTGTAAGTCCCAAACAGATGATCTTGAAAGCTACCCACGCAATTCCTGCATAGGCACCTTATAATTTTACTTTGCTCCCCTATGTAATGCTCCCCTGAAGAAACAGCTCTGGGTATGCCCAAGTCTGGGAACGGTCTGGAAAGAGCTAAGCAGTTCAGCATTTATTTCATGCTTATGCCTAGCTGGATGAACAAGAGGCTTTTCTACATCAGAGATCCCAGATAGCTTAGTACAATAACACGTAACAAGCACCACAGGCCTAGCCCCTCTGCAAAATACAATGCAGGCTTTCTCTCAAAAAGTGATGGTATAGCTGTTCATCTTTCATATGACAGCATATTGTGGTGGGCCCGTGTTCAAATCCTTCCTCAGTTAGAGATGTGGGCTCGAATGCAAATTCCCCCACCACTCTCTGAATATTCTACTCTGGTTAGACCACGTTACCCTTTCTTCACTGTGCAAAAAGCCAAACAGAGCATCAGGTCAGGAGCGTAAAAGGAACCAGACCCTTTAGTCTAGTGATGAGGGCACACACCTAGAGACTGAACCTGGTTACAATCCATTCTCTACAGCTTGTTTCTGCTTTTTCTGTGTAACTTTTAAAAGTAAACTACAGGGAGACTATTGAGACCTGGCCAGGAATCCAATATTGCTTCCATTCAGGAAGAGAGTGCCCCAGCCACTAGCTATTTGGTCCAGCGTTTTCTGTATCTTACTCTGTACACAGCAACAGCTTCAGTTGGAAGAATGAAGAAAGTTCTCAGCTTTGAAAAACCTGCAGGCTTGTGGTTTGATTGTTCCATTGAAAGGAGGGATGTTATTCTCAATCTCCAGAGGCTGGAAAGTCTTGTCTTCTGTAACAAACGTGAATACTTTAACTTTTGAACTACCAGTTAAGGAAAGCTACTATCACTAACTTTACTACACAGTCAGTGCTGTTAGACAGTCCCTGAGAATGCCTACCAGAGAGAGGCTGCAAGCAGAAGTGTGAAGAACATCTATTTTGAGGGGCCTGCTAAGGCTCAGACATGATCAAAGCTGTACTAACTGCTCTGCAGCCTCAAGGCAGAGGTGCTTACAGGCATAACAAAAACCAGATCTCTGGGGTACAACTTCATTATCCACACAGCACCATGAAGGGATGGGAGAACTAGCTCTGAATGCAAGAATAAGAAGAGTACACTTGGTTTAGTTCAGCAATCTGCTCCTGCCAGTTAGCCCTCCTAGGCAGCTGAACAAAGGATGCCTGCTGCAACAGCACGCAACGATACTGCAAGGCCCCAACTCGTATTTCCACTCTGCGTTGCCTTGTGCTGTTTAAATGTATGAGCCTCTTTGACTTAACTTGACTACCAGTACATAGCACTAGCTTCTACGGTTCAGATACATTCTTCACCACCAACAGAAAGTTCAGAGGGCCTAGGGATCCTGCAGAAGATTTTGAGGGCCATAAATGTGGACCTCAGCAAAGCTAGTCCTTGAAGGAACCCTGAGCCACCTCACTTCTTACTCATGTTTTGTCGTGACCTCATGTTCCGTGTATTTCCCCTCTCCTCACCAGTTTTAGATCCATGACAATACTCTATAACTTGGGGGATTTTGTCCCAGAGGAAAATCAGTCACTTCTCCCTTGTCCTCTACTCTACTAATACACCAAGAATCCTCAGAACTAAGACATTACTTCACAGAAACTGTGCTCATGAATCTTGTGATCTTCAAATTACTATTACCAATTGGTGGTTATCTGTTCTAACAACAACCACAAAGAATTCTGGTTCACTGATTCTGAGGGGAATTGCTTTGCCATATTAACGACGCAATGTAACTACAGTCAAAATGAATCCACTTTAAAAACATATACAACAGCTTTTTGTTTTATTTTTCAAGTGAAAAACAGTATTCTGTAGGAAGAAAGAAAGGAGCCTGTAGGGCCTATCCTCTTCCAACACAGACAACAGTTTGTTTGCTTTGGAGCACTGCATCTTCTGGGACATTTTGTTCAGTACAATGAATCTTGAAGACAAGCAGTACATCCTGTCTACCTTCAGGTAATGAAATTAAGAAAAACAGAACAGCAAAATAGCAAAATGTTGGTTATTGCATTTAAAAAAGAAAAAACCGAACAGTTCTCTAATAAATTCTTGAATCCAGAGGCACCTTACCCTCTTTTCTCATCTCCTACCATAAATATTTTCTAGCTTAATTTTCTTTCCCTATCTGAATTTTTGTCCTTTCAACTTAATGCCAAGATATTTTTCCATTGTTTAAAATGACAGAACAGCAAAAAACTCCAGCCCTCTATCAGTACAACTCACAATGATGCTTCCACTACTGCAGCTGGGTCTGTGGTAATTTACAGAAAGGTTTCCTCCAAACTTCATTAGTGCTGACATGGAATAAATGTCTTCATTCATCACTCTCCACTGGAGAACTTGTTGGTTTACAAAAAACAAAGCTACTGGTGTTTTCTGTTCAGGTTTGTTTTGTTTTGCTTTGTTTTGTTGTTTTGTTGGGGTTTTTTAACCAAGCAGCTTCTTCCAAGATGGCTTCCTGGCAATGCTACATTAGTTGTAAAAAAAGAGTATCCTGGTTAAAATGTTACTTGCACAGAACAGAGTTCATAGCTAAAATAAGCAAAAGACCCTGGAACCTTCTCTGTGAAGAAATTAAACTATTACTGTGCATGTATTTATTAGTTGGGCCTTCTGTTGAAGTTATAATTGTACCTTGTTAGTGATCTTATTTTTACGAAGTCCACAATGTGTTTCTGGTGTCTTTTTATTGCCCCTCCCCTGCGCTAGGAAGTTCTTGTATTATTGTGTATCATTATTTTGTTCCTGTGAGTCCTTGGAAGAAAAGTCTTTGAATAATATTATGAGGTTGTCTTCCCTCTTGCTGAGAGGGAGAAAGAAAATATGTTTTTTCCACACGTAAGCACTCAGTGAGCTTCACACAATTACGCTGCACATCAGTTTGCAATGATCCCGCCAAAAACACTACTGCAAACTGAAACTACAAATAACTCTGTTAGCTCTGCTAACAGCAGTGATGAAAATCTCTGCTAGTGACATTTAGAGATACCCTTGCAATCGCTGATATTTGAATCAGCTAGTAAGAGAAAGTTACAGAAAAGTCCTTGGTTAACATATTCTCAACTAAATCCCCCAAACCTTAATTACCATGGAAACTACTTATCCTTAAGGCACTAAGGATAGTTGAAATATTTTCTCTTGACAAAAATGGGAGTGAGGCCAGAAAAAAATATGGGATTGTGCATAATGAGGCCTTTGATCTTTCATTTACATCTGTGTTAAGCAGAAATAACCTCAGTGAGGCAAGCTGAGTTACAGAGTTAAATTTGTTTATAGAACAGAAGCAGGTTTGAAACATCATCTAGTTCAGGTTGTTCCTAGATCTTTTTCCATTACCTTCATGTGTTTATGTTAAGATTTGTTTCACTTTTCTAGTGAGAGAAACTTAGTAATGCAAAATAGTATTTGTATATAAAGTTAGTACGCATATTCCAAGTTTTGTCATAATCCTTGGGACAAATGGAACTAATCAGTCCCACTGAGGCTCAGAATTTTGCAGTCTGAGATTAAAAATGCCTCTAATTTAGCCCAGGTCCCCCCAAACCCCCAACTATTCAATTTCTATAGAAGAGTATATTCTTCACTGTGCAGCAACACTTGCACACCTCTAAGCTAGAAAATCAGCTCAGGAACAGAAAATCTCATTTCTAGCTTTACATGAATTAAATCTCTTTAATTAGTTGTAGGGGTTCTTGTTTCATTTTAACTAAGTTTCAAGAGGCTTTACTGGAATAAAAATTTCAGGAATATTGCCATCAAAAAAACCTTCGGTTCCTTTTAAGCAGATGCTCCCCACAAGTCAACTCACTGTGAACAAGTATCTGTATGTGAAAGGTGTGCACGTGGGAAAACACTGTTGGGTCATGATGTTACTATCATTTATGTAAATCCACCGGTGTGTCATGCTTGTTCAAAGCTTCCCATTCTGATATTGTTAACCCTGATTATAAGTTACACTGCAGTAATAATTTGTATTAAATGCTCTCATCTTATCTCAAGGTTTAGTTGCCTGCTGAGCAATTAGCCATTTCGCAGGAAGCAACAGGCTACGCAAGCAGCTCAGTCAGGCGCGCTGCCCACGCACCGTCAGGGCCGAGGGAGGCGGCCGACGCCTTCCTCCGCCGCACAGCGCCGCGGCCGGAGCTCCCGGAGGAGGAGGAGGACCAGGCTGGGCAACGACCGTCCCCAGAGCCCAGACACGTCTAACTCGGCGCACCGAGCACGACAGCACTTGGCTTGAAAACCGCGCTTTCCCTCAAAGGCCTCACGGCAGCCGCCCCGAGGCGCGGAGCCGGCGGCGCCCCCTCAGCCGGCGGGCGGCGGCGGTTGGCGAAGCGCGAGGCCGCGCCCCTCAGAGTCACCCCTCCGCACGCGCGCGCGCACCGAGGTCCCCCCCCGCCCCCCGGGAGCCAGCCCCCTCCGCGCATGCGCGGCGGGAGCTCCGCCCTCCGGCCGCGCTCTGCCGGCGGGCGGGGCAGAGGTCAAGGGTGAAGGGTCAGTTCCTGCCCGGCGGTGGCGGCGGCAGCATGGTAGGCGATGGCAGCGGCTCGGTGGGTTCTGCGGCGGAGGATGGGGGCCCGCCGGCCCCGGAGCGGGTTCTCTTTCCGCCCACCTTCAGCGTGTCCGAGATCAAGAACAAGCAGCGGCGGCATTTCATGTTCCTTCGCTGGAAGCAGCAGCAGAGGAAGGTGGGGGAGGGCCCGGCACGGCGGCCGTTACTGGAGGGCGGGGGAGGCCCCGGCCGGGCGGCGGGTCTCGCTAACGGATCGCTCTCCTTCTCCCGCTAGGAGAAACTAGCTGCCAAGAAGAGGCGGAGAAAGGAGCGAGAAGCCCTCGGAGACAAAGTAAGGGCTCCGGCCGCAGCGTGTCGTGGCGAGGCCGTCCCCGCTGCGTGGAGGCGGTGCTCCGCCGCGAATGGGGGAGAGTTCGCTTTGGTGATAGTTCTTCAGCTCAGCCATGTGCTGGGGCTTCCTCAGTTTCGTGAGTGAAACGGTTTCTCCACAGACCTCGGTGGAGCGGTGATCTCGGGGCTCGGCGGCCGCGGTAGCCTTCAGGGCCACTCACTGTGTTGGGTAGTGGAGGTACCAAACAGCTGAGCTTAGAAACGCTGTTGGTGCTGTGTTAAACAACGCTGTAATCTGGCAGGATGAGTCTTATGCTAATAGTGGCATAAAAGCAGGCCCTTCCTGAAAAGTCTTCCCTGTCCAATGTCATAGCTATGGCATTGTCTTGATTATACCATAATAAGTGATTCCTGTATAAATTAAAGCTATCAGATCTGACCAAACCCTCCCCGGGCCAGTTGTCTGCTTGTTTTCAAGCCTAGCCACGAGTAAGGGTTTTTGCTTCTTTTCCTGAACTACTTCAAAAACGTCTTGACAGTTGAAGACAGTCAGTTGTGAACTCCTGTATTATCATAATCTTACAAGAGTAGCGTAATTAAGCAGAGTAAACGTTAAATGTTCTTAGTCGTTAAATTGTAGATGTCAAGGCTAAAATGTGTTGCTGTTGAAAGTAGAGCTTTTTTCTTCCACAGAAGAGAAGAAGAGTGGATAGAACATTCCCCTCCTTTTTTTGTTTTGTTTTGGAATCCCATTTCTTAATTAGACTGCAATTAAGCAGTGTCACTGTTCTAGCGATGCTTCTCCTGCATGTGATGCGCTCTGGTGTCTCCATACCCATGCATTTTTTTAATCAAGGCTATGTTACAACTTCTTTCTTAAAAGCTGGCATAAAATAAATAGTAATTCTAATTCTGTGTAGAAATATACACAATGTCATGGTAGTATGAATGTGTTTTTTGCAATACACTTAAAAATGACGTGAATGTGTTACGTTAGTAAACTTGTTTATTTTAGGCACCTCCAAAAGCCATTCCAAAGACTATTGAAAATCAGAGAGTGTATGACGAGACAACTGTAGATCCCAATGATGAAGAGGTAACTGCTTAATTTCTGCATATGCTATTAAGTTAACCATTTTTTTCCAAGAAGGGACATAAAATGGATTGATGAAACTTAACATTCAACACTCCTGTTAAGGTGTTCATGAATTACTTTTTACGTGTGATGGGTTCATGAAAAAGTGATGTCATTCTTTCATTATCTACATTAGATAATGGCCTTTTGCATTACTGTTACTGATAGCAAAACCTGTCAGTCAATGTTCATCACATTAGCTTCTTAAAAATGTAAAAGCCATGTGCCTTGTGATGACTAATTATAGGACAGAACTTGTGAATTGAAATTTTTCCTACAAATTCAATTTCATCAGAATTTAGATCAGATTGAACAATTGTTCTTCAATTATTTCATATATGGTGGATTAACAAGACTTCTCTGTTCTTCCAGGTTGCTTTTGATGAAGCAACTGATGAATTTGCACCATACTTCAACAGACAGACAGTTCCCAAAATTCTTATTACAACATCCGACAGACCTCGTGGGGTACGTACGCTTTACTTAGAGAGTTCTGAGCAATCAACTGGTTAGAAGATACCAAGGTTTTCATACTGTGATTGGTAAATTAAAGATGAAAATAATAGCTTTCATATTTTACATGGATTTTTTCTGCTGTTTTATTTAGCGACTATCAATAAACTTGTATATGTATGTAATCTATTAGTTTCTCTAGCACTGTTTGTTTCTTCCATAAAAAAAACAAAACAAAACAAACCTCATGCATATGTTCTTGTATGCAAATGATCTGTATTACCTAATGGAAGATTACTGACATTTGTGAAGACCATAAAAGAAGTGGGTTTAAAGATAGGAAAAAATACACCTCTTAACAGTTTATCTTGGAAACTCAGACATTACTACCTGAATTAATAGTTATATTGTATTTTGAAATGTTACGAACTTTTTGTAAACTAAAGTCCTTAATAAATAATGAGTTTAATAGCTTGTGTTCAAATTTTTGTAGAGATACTGGAAATAATATATCGTCATGGAGGGCAGTTGGAACAAGCAACCCTCCATTCCCCTAATATTTTAATTTGGCACTGTATTTACCGCTTTGCAATTTAACTCACCTGTTTTGCAGAGAACAGTGAGATTCTGTGAACAGCTGTCTACTGTTATACCTAACTCGCATGTCTACTATCGAAGAGGACTGGCTTTGAAAAGAATTATTCCGCAGTGTATTGCAAGGGACTTCACTGATTTAATCGTCATTAACGAAGATCGCAAAATACCAAGTATCCTTTTGTGTATTTATTAAAATAGATATACTAGCTCTGGACCTACTAGGGAAAGAAAATAATTCTGTAGTGTGCATCAAAGATCTGCTTTATTCTGGATTTTTTTCTCTTCACTGTGCAGCTTACAGTGTAACTACAGAGTTAAAAATCACTGTGCCAACTTGAATATCTGATGGCTAATGGAACTTGGAATTATTAAAGTGTGTTGGCTTTTTGTTAGTTTGTAATGCATGGATAACCATTGGTATTATTTCAGTAAATTTAATTTTGATTAATTAACAAGTTTTTCTGACTAGGAAGTTCCATTTAGTTTTGCTGACTAGATAAAACATTACTAAGTGAGAAAGCGATAGAATATAACTCCGGTTAGGTATTGAAACAAAATCTAATGGACATACTACCGAACACTAACTAGTTTATGAATGTATGTTCAAAAATATAATGAAGCCTTGTAAATCAGGCATAGATTATGGATATAATATTCTAATGTAATACTGCATTTCACAGAAAATGTTCCTCTGTAAATTACATGCGTGAATTTTACCAGTGCTTTTTTTTTTTTTAACACTGTGAACAGATGGTCTTGTTTTAAGTCATCTGCCTGATGGTCCAACTGCTCATTTTAGAATGAGTAGTGTCCGTTTGCGTAAAGAAATAAAGGTAAGGCTCCAACAAAATTTTAAAAATGGGTGGTCTGTTTAATGATAAATATGTTCAGGCTGCTTGAACTGTCAAAACTCGTTGCACTTTTGTACGATTCAGCTGATCTTGTAAAGGTGGTTTTTTTGTAAGCTAACAGGAGGCCAAGGATTAGTATATTCTACTTCCATAAGCAGTGTATTTCCATTTCCGTAGTTACTTGCTGAATTTCTGTCTGCCGAGTATTTTTATAGTCATGCCAATAAATAGCAGCTGATAACTTACATCAATAGGGAATACCCAACGTATAGTATACACACAACAGGGTATATAAAAATCAGCAGTATAAAAGATTTCAATAGATGTATGTCTTGAATAAAACCTAGTTATTCTTATAGCCCTGTCACCTCTTCTGTAGTAAGTATTGCTTACTTAGCCTTAAGTAGTTTGCAGCAAAATGTTTTTTTTTCCTCTTTTGACATAAGTAATTTTTAAACTTCATCTGTTCTTACTAAAGAAGAATCCCATATACTCTTAGTTGGTATTAGCACAGAGAGGACTCCTGTGATAGGTAGACTGCATTATTTGCTGTAAGGGGTGCTGCCAGGAGTGGAAATCGGTGCAAGAGAGAAGAAATGTAAAAGTATTTATTTGTGCTTTTTCATTCAATTTATATTGTTGAACCAAAGATCCTTATATTACCAGCTGCTACTTTACTTGTACACCAATTTAGGTTGTGTTTGAAAAAATGGTTAGGGCATGTTATCAGAAGTTAAAAGAAGTTGGCCCTGGTTGTCTTCCCCCTATTTTATTTCAGGCTCTTCTTTGAAAATATGTTGTTTGCATTCTTATTTATTACTTTCATTTCAGCGAAAAGGGAAGGAGCCCACAGCCCACATACCTGAAGTAATCCTGAACAATTTTACAACACGACTCGGACATTCTATTGGTCGCATGTTTGCTTCTCTCTTCCCACACGATCCTCAGTTCATTGGAAGACAAGTAGCTACGTTTCACAACCAGCGGGACTACATCTTTTTCAGATTCCACAGGTGATGTTTTCCGCAAAACTCAAAAATGAGAGGGAACGCTCTTGTAACGTACTTCCTAATTTTTATTTTTATTTCTTCCCCAAGATACATCTTCAAGAGTGAAAAGAAAGTGGGAATTCAAGAACTTGGGCCACGTTTTACATTAAAGCTGAGGTCTCTTCAAAAAGGAACCTTTGATTCCAAATTTGGAGAATATGAATGGATTCATAAGGTATGTCTAAGTCATGGTAATAGTCCTGGGTGGGAAGGGAGACTAAATCTGACATGAAACGTAACCACAAATCTTAGCCTAAAAAAGCAGTATAAATGCAGTTCTCAATACGGAAGTGTTTAACTGAAATATTTAGAGGTATATTTTGAGAAATATGCAAAGCAGATGCATTCTGCTATATTGCAGGTCAAAAATAAAAATAGCAAGTATGATGAATATCAATATATTGTGAATACTTATTTGCAGAATGTAATTTCTTTAACATACACAGATATAAGCAAATGTGAAAAATGCTCATGTGGTATAAGCTATTATTGCAAGCCTAGTAAACTTGATGAGCTATTTTGGTGCAAGGTGAGTGCAAGGATCATAATGTAAAAACGATCAAGCTATTTACATAAATGTTACTTCTTAATAGTGAATGGAAAGTAATACTGACCTCTGCGCATCTTCAAGTGAAATGGAAGTATTACTCTAGGCAATGATAAGTTACTTTTCCAGTCATTTTTACCATGGAATTGCAGTTGATTGGCAAAACTTAGAAGTGAGTATCCAAGCTATACCGGAAGGAAAATTCTAATACTCCTGGTGTAGCCCATGAAATGGATAATCTTGTTTGTTTTAAAGACTTTGCCTAGTGTCAGGAGACAGAGAACTGCTACGTGTTCTTTAGTTCTAAATCACTAATCTCTAATTCTTCTCCCTTGTTAAGTCTTGAAAAGTTGACTATAAAGACTCAACTACCCTGTAACTGTGACACATTTCACTGCCTACCCTACTGTACACTGGAGTGGTCATTCTTGTTTGTATCCCATTACATGAATTTGCTGGTTAATAACTTTTCTTTTAAATTTCAGCGCCGAGAAATGGACACAAATAGAAGAAAATTTCACTTGTAAGGACAGCTATCTGCCAGTTGCTGGTGACTAGAAAAACAAAAACTGCTTTGAACTATGGATTATCTCAGACTCCTAACTAATGATGATACTGAACAGTATCTGTCTGCATAAAGACAAACTGCAAACATTAAAGCTTTCTACAGGAGCAGATCAAGTGGGACGCATCTTTCTTATGTTTCTAGCAAAATCCAACATGACAAGGACAGTGACTTTTTTTCCAGTTTTGCAGGAAAAACTATGGCATGTCAGAGCAGCCTGTAATTTAGGTGTCACTGAAGATTTGCCATGACTGCTGCTGTGCTGTAGAGGTAACTACATTTCACAACATCAAATACAGTAAATATTTTGGTTAAAGATATTCTCAAAATAAAGTATTTCTAGTTATATAGCTTTTTTCTGTTCAGCAGCTAAACCCAGACATCTTCCATTAATCAGGTAAGAGAAAAATATTTTAAACCTCTTTCTAACTTACCATATGCTGTTCCCTGACAGTATCGTGATAGTTTTCCAAGAATGGTCTCCTGTCTAGAGAACACTGAGAAAGCTGTATGCAATCCAGGAAATCTGTGGTGTTTTCTTTCATTAATATCTTGTAAGAATAATATGCTTGACTCCTACAGGTATCTTTTCTGTAAATGTCATATTTAGAAGTGGTATATACCCAAAGCAGTTGATATTCTTTTTATATAGAAAGATAAACACTGATGGGAAAGACTTTGTAAGGCCAGCTTACAGGAAGCAGATAAAGCTATCTCATCTAAAAATGCTGCTCAGTGAACACATGAGGCCTCTGAGCAGGGTTTTTCCCATTAAAATCTTACAAATGCTTCTTCAGCTTCATAGCTATACTCAAGTTGGTGAGTAAACTACTGTTCTGCCTTAAGTTTGCACATTCACTGGCAGCTAAAAATCTAAGTTTTCTTTGAATTGCTTTATTTTCATATGCAGCTATAATAAGTGCTTTTTCATATTTACCTAAAAAGTAAGATGGCTCATAGAGTAAGTCATCTACTAGGGTAGAATTACTCTTTAAGATAAAGAATAATAAAGTTACTTTTTGTCTTTATTTAATGTCTATGTTATGGGACAGCTGTATAGTTGATTTATAAACTAATGGCCACAAACTTTTTTCTGTTCTATTATGCTTCTATATATAGTACTGATGAAGCCTCACTGTTCTCTAAGACTATCAATCCCAGGCAAACTTGCAGCAGCACGGAATATTTAAAGACAGACTCCTGTATGTGCTTTCCAGCTGCTGCAGAGTGATGCGGTAACTGGTGAGGTGTCAACGTACCCAGAAGTTAATCAACAGTGATTCCAAGATCAGACTAAGTCAAGACACTTTTTTATTTCTTGTTTGGCATATAAAACTGATTCCCTTATGAAACAGAAGTATTGTAACTAGCATACAGTTCATTTGGAGAGGTAGATGGTAAGAGGTTTGATGACAGTAGCAATTTTACAGTTAGATTTGGCACGTTAAAGCTAAGCTTCTGTACAGACTTCAAACCAGGCCACTCCTTGAGGCGCTCTGCCCCTACACATATCAGCAGCTAGGAAAAGATGCTAAAAGATCTGAAAAACAAAAACAAAATGTAATTAGAAAAGTATCGATGCTAAATGAAGCAACTCTATGTCTAAGAACATGTACCTTCAGAGTATGCCGTGGACAGCTACTTAGAAAAAAAAATACCCTCTTTTTCCACAGCTGCTTTATAAAACTATTAGTTTATTTTATATACTTTTAAAACCATGAAGCTATCCCCAAGGGTACAAGCAGATAACCAAAGCTGTTACAAAAGAACTGAAGCTTAGTGTCTCCTGGCAGCCAAATTCCTAAGTGGAAGGACAGAAAAAGTTGTTCCCAGTCACTTGGTGCCTACAGAAATACCAGGCATCTACTTTGCCTTTGAAAAGCAGGAGTCTGGGTAACTGACAAATTGCACTTCCTCTTCACTCCACAGAGGTTGTGCTGACTGTGCAGACATGAACTCTATTGGCTCATCGTGTAAACACCAGGATTACAACTCAGAAATTGCCGAGTTTGAGGAAGTGCTTGCAAGAGATACAGAGAAGGAAAGAAATTTTCCATATAGGTAGTGTAACTAAAATAGCTGTTCTAATGACTTTTGCTTATAACATCAGCAGAAACAAGTGCTCTGTTCCAAAATCAGAAAGGGAAGATAAAGGATGTAATTGAGAAAGAAAATATTAAGCCTTTTATGTCCTGTGTATGCACGTGCATGTGTCAAACAGAGGAAACATTATTTCCTGACATCCACACCCAGGAATTAGTAGACATTGGCAAAGCTTGGTGGGGAACTGTATGTGTCACTGATGAAAGTACAGTTTATGTGGCTTGCTGTAGGTTTATAGGTATCATGCTTACAGATGATCTGATTTCTTCCTTGAATTACTGCTTAAAGCTGAAGTAGTGTGAACATAAGTCAGTGTCCAAGAATACTATCTCTTAAATAAGAACAGTTGATAAAATTCACAATAGAAATAACTAAAAGCTACAGGAACTCTAAAGCACATTTCAGTTACGCTGCTGTGATTCATTGCTCAAAACAATGGGGGAAGTGTTTTTGTTTGTTAAATACTTAAACATCAACCTCTATACTGTTACTGCTCTGGTCTTTACTCGCATGAACCACCTGTTTACACACAAACTTTCTGGAAGCTTTCTACAGCCTGCTTGAGGGAAGAACAATTTTAAACAACAATTTTAACAACACCATCTAACTATGGTCAACTTTCTGTAAAGCTGCCTCAATAACACAACTTACATCTAGGAGACTGCAGTTCTTTAGGTGATGTAAGTCAGCTACAAAACCAAAATTCTTTAAGGTTAAGACTTGGTATGAGGAGATTTTTAAGGATTGTGAACTATGGTTAACTGTATGTTAGGTGCTTTGAAATAACATATTTGCTCTTATCTCCAACAGATCCAAGTCAAGGGGTAATGGGGAAGAGGAACATGGTAGAATTAAAATGCATTTACTCTAGGCAAAATATCAAAATTATTGTGACTCTGAGTCTTGCTAAAACTACTACAGATCTAAAACTCACCTTTCTAAATAGGTTAGTCTAAAATCTAATCACCAGAATTTTCAAGGAATGCCAGATTAGTAGTCTTCATAGTGACAGCAGTAGTGCTAACAAACCTATAAAAGTTTTGGAATGAAAATCCAAATGAGTATTCAACTCTTTCTAGTTATTTAAACTGCTACCCATGTAGTAGCTTATTTGAGTTGAGCAATATAATTCTTGGACTACATTTTTCTTTTGGCTTAGAGGGTATGTCCTGTAGGGGACAGTGCTCTTCTTTGAGACCACCACTAACCTATCTTTGGAAGTGCTGTTTAAAAGTTTAAGAACTAAAGCCTGCTTTATCTGCCACAATCAGGACTCACCACATACTCTCAGGCGCGTAATCCTGTGTGGGAAAATGGAAATAATACCCTTACATGGAAGGAAGATACAGCAGAATTACTGTACAGCCAGGTTAGTCCAAGTAGGAGCTCAAGTAGCAGCTGGCCCCACTACTATTTTGCTGCAGTAACAGAAACTGGTGGCAGCTCTGCAACAGCTAAATGCTACTCAAAATACCCAGGAACAGCATGTGTCCAGTACAGAGCTACCACCAGAACAGGGGAAGAGGGGTCATAATGGCGATCTACACCAACACCAGCTGCAGAGGTTAGATGTCTCTTTTGATACAGGCAGCCTCATTTAAAGCCAGCTATTTTTAATGACAGAAGAGTGTATGAATTGTAATTCAAGAACTTACCACTGAAAGATACCAAAGTAGTTCACGTAATTACAAAAATGAACAAACTTTCTGGGGTCTGAATGGGTTTGTACTTGACGATACTCCTGTCAGTAGGGGATCATGCTGTGCATTCTGCAGGCAGAATTGCTTCAAGTCTGCTGCAGCCTGAGAAACCTAGTCATAATAAAAGTTGGCATTAGAATTCACTGAACACTCTTTACTGAGGATGTAGCTACATGAAAAAGTAAAAAGAATACTGTTAAAAGATTCTGCAATACAGCTTACGTAGATTTTATACAACAGTTTCATCATAATTTTTTTATTTCTTAAAGACAAGGAGTTGCACTGTATTAGAATTCAGAAAGTTTTCATGTTAAACTTCTAAGGGTGAAAGATGAGCAACATCCTGGAGATGGCTTTGTTAAATATGTGAAGCATAAATTGTGTAAAAACACAGCCTATAGTTTAAGATGCTCTACTTGACTAAACTGGCTTCATCTTCCCTTGGAAAGCCATATTTACCATGACACAGCGTATGGAGTTTTTGGTAGGCAGTACCTACCTAAAAACAGAACAGTGAAAAAACTTGTCTTGCTTTTCTTTGCTGTAACTCTGAGCTCGTAAAAAAAGATCAAAGTTTCAGGCAGTAGTGTCTTCACGGGCACCTTGTATTTGCAGTTTGCCCAGAGTTTCTCTAACTTGGCAGGGCCCAGTCTCAAGTTAAATGCACTCGGTAGAAGTCTCCGTGTTACAGGGCCAGGGCCAGGCCAGCCGAGGCAACCTGTTGTAAACCCCGACTCAAGCTGCCCTTTTCACCACAGTCTGATGGAAGAACGCGCTCCCCAGAATAAGGAAATTAAAGGGGAGAGCGGGGCGCGTCCATCCCCCTCGGGGGTGCCCTTCGGCCGGAGAGCGGCCCCCGCCGACCCTCTGAGGCTGCAGGAAGCGAGAGGGTGCGCCGGGCCGGGCCCCGGGGAGGCGGCGGCGGGAGCGAGGAAGGGACGCAGCTGCGCGGCCGCCCGGGGTCGGCTCGGCCGGGGACGCCCGACGGAGCCCCAGGGCTAAACCCTGGGAGCGGGGCGCCGCCGCCAAGGAGGGTCGGCGGGGCGGGGCTGGTCGGAGCTGGCCCGGCCGCCTCCGAGGAGCGGCGCGGGGCGCGGTCCCCGGGGCGGTGTAATGGCGGCGCGTCCGCCCCGTCCCATCCCGTCCCGTCCCCGCTTCTCACCTTCACCCGAGTCACGCTGGCCTCCAGGCGCAGCTGCTGAACCACCTTCTTCATGGCCGCCACGTTGGAGGAGCCAGACATGGTGGGAGCGGCGGCGGGCACGGCAGGCGGCGGCACACCCAGCCCCAACTTCCCGGCGCGTCCCAAACTCTCCGGCCCGGCGGCGCCTGCGCAACCTCCGCCGAGCCCCGGGGCGGGGGCCGCCGCCGCGGGGGGCGCTGCGGGGCCGCGGGCGGGCGGCGGAGGCGGCGCTGAGGGGCGGGCTGGCGGCTCCTGCCCCGGCCCCGGCCCCGGCCCCGGCCCCGATCCCGGCGGCGGCCCGGCGTCCGGGTTTCCGACTAGTGCTGGTGGTTCGTGGCTGTTCGTCTGTGAGCCCTGTATGCCCGGGAAGGGGGAATCGCCTGGAAACAGAGAAATAAGATATTTTTTCCCCCATTTATCTTAAAGTGGATTAAATGAGAAGACCATATTAAGACCGAGGCGGCAAATCTCGGTGCTAATAACAAGTTAGTTACTAGTTTGCTGCTTATTTTGAGACGTAATGAATGAAGTTGCGAACTGTGCTCTTGCCAGCGTGTTTGGATCTTGACTATGGTCTAGAGGAGATGGGTATTTACTGCACAAAGTGTCCAGGAACGACCGTGAAACCTGGAATAATGGCATGGTGTGACATGTAATGCGAAGTGCAACATCTTGCATATGTAGGGACTAATGTGGAGAACCTGTGCTGTGCCCTGCCATGCCTTTGGTTGGGAATAACTGGAGAAGTGAGGGTAGGTTCTGGTCAGGTCACTCCTGAGAGCTCGTTGCAGTATAGTTGTGAAGAGGTAAGTAAAGACACGAGCCCTTTTTAAGTGGGTGCTTCCCACTGGCACGAGGAAAGCTTAATTCCACCGCACGGAGCCAGGGCAAGACCTGGAGGGTCATCTGGAAGGTCTGGCCCCTTGCACTGAAGAAAAGGTGGGTTAGAAGCAGCAGGGGTGCGAGGGAGAGCCACTAATGCTCAGGAGAACAGTTAGGGCATTCAGCAGGCCAAAAATCGGAAGGAGGTGCTGGAAGAGCCTTCAGGTGAGAGTACTGAGAAAAATCCTAACGATATTAGGGCACAACCAGGGTAGTTCATGAAAGCATTTTCGTGACACGGCACAGGCAAGTTTCCTTGCGATACTGCGCTTGGCCAGCACAATGTGCCGTGTGTGGGGCTTGGCTGCAGTTCACAGTAATTGTCCCTTTATCAGAGATAAACCTAGACCCTGCAAGAATCCCATTTTGTGGAGATTTAGGTCTGTGTCTTTAGGAACACAGTGCAGTTGTGTAGAAGTTGATATACAACTTAAGTATTTTTATGAAAGGAGAGAAAAATGTTACGAGGAAATACTCCAGGGCAGATCTCGGAGCTGCAGGGCTGTGGTTTAGCAATTCCCCCAGTTACTTAGGTGATACTTGTGTAGAAGGTGTGGTGGAGTCTGTTTGTCTGCAGTTAGCTGGAAGCTTTCTGCCTCGGCACAGAAGAAACTTCTCCTTTTTCATAAATGGAAGGAAGAACAGTAAATGAAAATAAAGGAGATTAATGGAGTAACTTGTCTCATAACAGGTTGTCATGAAACTCATTCTTAAAGAATGTTTCAATCAGAAAGAAAATTAGAAAACTCATTTGGCATTCACTGTGATCAAGTACAGGGATCAACATGTCGTTCAGTCAAATGAGACCTCGAACATCACAGGTGAGAGTTTTTGTGCTTTTCCACAGAGATTTTTTAGATTTCCTAAATAAAAATAAAAAATATTAAAATAGGAGGCCTGAGAGGAAAAAACCATACTTTTAACATAGTATATATAGAAAGCATTATTTTCTAGTTTATATTTAGTAACTCAACAATTGCAGAAATATTTTATATCACTTACTTGTATGGCTTCTAGTTACAGGGAAGGCTTTTCAGAAGGGTGTGTATCATCCTTGTCAATGCTTTGATTTTTCACTACAAATATCAAGACCCAGCCATTAACAGTCCTACAACTACCACAGGTTTGAACACAGTCTAAGTGAACCTTGCTCAGAGCAGGCTTAGTTATTCTTGTTGCAGACATTTCCAAGAGCACTTCTGTGTTTCCAAGGTGGCTGATATTGTTAACAACTGTGTGAAGTATTTTGAATTTTTTTTTCTTGCTGGCAAGGTCAAGTTATGGTGCTTTCTACTACGTTTGTATCAAGCTTTTAGGACTTTGCACTTGTTTTGAGATGAACAAAGGTAGGATTTTAACTGAAGTACTCTTGTGTCCGTCGCACACTCCAGATGATCAGCTGGTTTTGGTAGCCTCTTTCCATTGCTGTCACAGTGACATACAACAGAAGCATAGGCTCTCATTTCCATTGTTGAGCTTGTTCTAACGTGACTTATTTTGATGCTGTCAGCTAGCGTTCAATCACAGATTGCTCTACTCATTGCTGTTCTCACCATCTAGTCATCGTTGTTAGATAGTACATGGGCTAGAAGAGTGAGGCTCTGTCATCAAAGGAGCCATTCCAGCCTCCAGAAATTGGACATCCAGCTAAGCAAAACAAAGTGTATAGGAAGAGTATTATAATATATCTACAGTTACGATCATCTGTTCTTTATTTAGTTGGTGGAGCTCCATGTTTTTTATGTCCCAGAAGAAGTGTGGAACTTCAAGCTGAATACAGTTCCTGTAGCTCTTAGTAGCAAGTTTATCTCAGCTGGATTTATAAGGTGAGTATAGTCTTAGGCTTCATGTACATGGTAGGTACTTTATGTTATTCTTCAGTCATTTAGCTGTTGCTGTATAGAGCATGAATACATCTGTCAGAAGAGACTTGTTTTCCCATTAGTTCTAGAGGACAAGCGGTGCCCGTGACTAGCATTATGTTTATTTGGACTGTATCAGGTTTAGCTCCATTGCAGCCTTTGATGTAGACTGTTGAAACGGACTTCCAGAGCAGTGCTAGTATTTCTGAAGAATAATTTATGTTGTAAAATCACAGTATTACATTCTTTCTGTCTTCTTAAGCCTGGTTATCAAAATCTTGAATTCTTTTTGGCAATGCAGCACCAGCTTCAAGACAGAGTGTCTTGATGAAGGTGGGAAAGCCTGTCACTTCTCAGAAACAGGGATATGATGGTCTGAACTCTCTCAGTCTAAAGAAAGAGCTTAAGCCATGTTTCTCAAGGGGAAGCATTACAGCCTGCGCAACCACCAGCATAGCTTCTTTCTTCTTCAGTATTTCTGACAGGTTACCCACAACACTGTGTGCTTTGTGTGCTCTCAGATAGCAGTTTAGAGGACTTAGTGAAAGAACACCCCAGGTTTCAGTCTTAGGCCCAAACCTGGCACAGAGGTTTAATCTTTCATAACTCTGAAAGTTTGTTTTATACTCCTAAACACCTTACTCACAAAATCTGTGTGTATCCAGTGTGGTAAGAAGCTGTAGAAAAATAAAATAATGTAAAGATGTGTGTTGAAATGGAGCTTGTACATGCACCTTGTCTGCTCCTGTGCAAAACCTGTCAATTTAGCTTAAAATGCAGGGAATATGGGCTTTAACTAATTTAAATTTAGGCTTGTATTGTTCGCTTAAAACAATATACTGTGTAGCTGAAAAGATGACAGTAGTCAGGTATGAGCATGTAGAGCAGAATGTATTCATTCTCACAGCTTGTTTTGCTGAAAGGCTGCTCAAAACCAGAGGAACCAGTGCTTGTATCCATTTTGTTTGCGGTACTAGTCTGCAGCACAAGTGCAGAATACACGGCTGGAGTGGTAATTTCAAAGCATTTCATGTGATTGGACATCTGTCACTGCCCTCTGTTTGCCAGTGTAAATTTATTTCACTAAGGCTCAGTTCTGAGCCATCAACTTAAATTAGGATTTTTGTTGATTTCAGTGGGTTTATATCTTTCTGAGTATTTGTTGCTTGCTAATGAGTCTTAAATAATTGCTAATTAATTATCCTATGGGTACTATGCAATGCTGCAGTACATTAGCATTAGCAATAACTAGCACCTGGCCAGTGTATCATTGTCTTTAAAAAAAAAATAAAATTAAAAAACTTCTCTTATTATAATCTGGGAGAGGAAACAGCAGCCTTGCTGGTACTAATGCTGTTTAGACATTGTTCATAGCACTGCCCAGTCAGCTTGACAATCCTAGTACTATCTGAGTCAGCTTAACAAAGGATTCCTAGGTCTCAGTACAGGCTATTTCCATTAATCATGAAATTAGAGGAAAATATTAAGTATGTAATTGTCTATGGCCCTGAGTTCTTGTTCCCATGAACTTTATTTCTTAGCTTCTGTGATCTTTTATTTATTCCTCATTCCTTACCACAGAAGCCATACTTTTGTTATTTCCAGATGAGATTGCTGCAATGAACTCTAGTTTGCATTACTTTTAAAGGAACACCTTGAGGCAAATTACTTGGATGTGACTAGTCTTCTGCTAGCCAGTGGCAGCAAGTGAGAAATATATTATTATATGTTCCTAGCAGCTGTATCTCAGGTTCTGTATACCTAGATAATTTTCTCCCGTGATACATCATAGTTACTTAGATGTTTTCCCTGCTGTTCATAAATGCCTTAGATTTAGATTTCCTTGCTGGTTTGGACAGGCATTATCAGTGAAAGATGTGTGGTGTTAAAACTGCCTCTGAAAGAGATTGCATTTATTGGGTTTCAGAAGACCATTCAAGGGGCATATCTTCTCTGAGACATCAGCTTGAAGAAATTATAGTGAATGAGAGATATTTGAATTATAGATCATCTCTGTTCTCACATAAGACCTTGGAAGGATGTGTATTGAAGTATGTATCCATCTTTCACATATTTCTTTATACATTTGAAATAAATGACATTAGGGCTAATATCTGCAGAAGTGCGGGCAAAAAATGGCTGGGGAAGAAATAAATAGGAGCTAAATGTACAGGGACCAAACAGTGTGGCCTAGATCTGTCCACTCTGCAGGCTTGGGTCTCCTCTGCTGCATGCCTGTGCTCCAAGGCAGATTTATGATCTTGAGGAGGGTCCTCTAAGTCCAGGGTGTTTGAAATAATGCAAGGAAAGCACTGTAGATGAAACTGAGGGTGGTTTTACATATCTAGGGTGTGAAATTAAGGCATATAGGGCCGTTTGAAAGCGCAAGCTAACCCTAAAAGATTAATGTGAAGACCTGTCCAAGCTGAAGGAATGGTATATTCTTGTCTATACTGTTTACTGAGAACAGCATGTGCTATCCCCCAAGCTATGTCTGTGCATTGCTTGAAGAGTGATAGCTGCCTGGGCCAAAATCATGCTAGGTAGTATACTAGCACTTAATCAGCATGGGTGATTAACAGACTCAAGCCTGAATTTGTTCCCTGGTTTATGTTATATGGCAGCATAGGAGCAATTAGAGTTGCTTATGTTGTGTTGCAGAGCTTTTGTGTGCCTCTTGCACATTTGGTTTTATTCTGTGGAGATGCTTTTTATTCTATGGTGATTTTTATACTGAGCTCACTACTTTAATATTTGCATAGTTTCCAGTAGTGCATTAAATGATGCAATTCATATTTGTGTCAGCTCTCTCATCCTCAAACTATGGGGGAAATGTTCACACCGCAGTGTTTGGTTTTGATTTAAAATACATTTGCATGTACACACGCACACACCCAACTGTAAATTTGTGTTGGAGAAGACAAAATCAAAGGAATGTGCCTGCTACTTAAAGTGGATAGTAATGACGTCTCCTCTAGCCCTTAGTGCTTGAAGGGGTATGTTCTACAGTCCTGGACTGCTCCCATGAAACTTTGTCACCTATATGGAAGTGCATGACAATAGTTTCCAATGTTTTTGTTATTCATCTGCAGATGAGCAAGAGCATTCTGAAGGAGTAATTTTCAAATTTCAGCTACTTCCATATTCTCCCTTTGTACAGGGTTCCTAAAATATGAATATTACTAGTTAATGTTATGACAGCCCTTGTAATACAGTCTACCATAACGTGATACAATGTTCTGACTCTACCACAAGAGTCTCTGGCCTATATGTAACTAGATGCAGTTCCAGGACATAGTTCCCATTTTTGGTTATTCTGTCCATGCAAGCCAGCATGTATATAGCATTATCTTCCCCCTCTTACTAACTACAGAGGGTGGAAGCAAGGACAGGTAGCCTGGGAAGAATACAGAGAAATTGTCCGAGCAGCCAGGGATCAGATTAGGAAAGCTAAAGCTAAAGCCCTGATAGAATAGATAGGGACATTAAGGGCAACAAGAAAAGCTTCTACAGGTATGTCAGTGATAAAAGGAAGACTAGGGAAAATATGAGCCCTCTCCTGAAGGAAACAGGAGACCTTATTACCCAGGATACGGAGAAGGCTGAGGTACTCAACAACATTTTGCCTCAGTCTTCACTGGGAAGTGCTCTAGCCACATTGCCCAAGTCACAGAAGGTAAAGGCAAGGACTAGGAGAATGAAGAACTGCCCACTGTAGGAGAAGACCAGGTTTGAGACCATCTAAGGAACCTGAAGGTGCACAAGTCCATGGGGCCTGATGAGATGCACCCATGGGTCTTGAGGGAACTTGCAGATGAAGTTCCTAAGGCACTCTCCATCATATTTGAGAAGTTGTGGCAGTCTGGTGAAGTTCCCACTGACTGCAAAAGGGGAAACATAACCCCCATTTTTAAAAAGGGAAAAAAAGAAGACCCAGGGAACTACAGGCTGGTCAGTCTCACCTCTGTGCCTGGCAAGATCATGGAGCACATCCTCCTGGAAACTCTGCTAAGGCACATGGAAAACAAGGTGACCGGTGACAGCCAACATGGCTTCACTCAGGGCAAATCACGTCTAACAAATTTGGTGGCCTTCTACGATGAGATTACAGCATTGGTGGATAAGGGGAGAGCAACAGATGTCATCTACCTAGACTCGTGCAAGGCATTTGACACTGTTCTCGCATGACATCCTGGTCTCCAAATTGGAGAGACATGGATTTGACCAATGGACCACTCGGTGGATAAGGAACTGGCTGGACGGTTGCACTCAGAAGAGTTGCGGTCAACGGCTCAATGTGCAAATGGTGAGCAGTGACGAGTAGTGTTCCTCAGGGGTCGGTACTGGGACCAGTATTATTTAACATCTTTGTTGGCAACATGGACGTTGGGATTGAGTGCACCCTCAGCAAGTTTGCCGACAACACCAAGCTGTGTGGAGCAGTCGACGCGCTGGAGGGAAGGGATGCCATCCAGAGGGACCTGGACAGGCTTGAGAGGTGGGCCTGTGCCAACTTCATTAAGTT
>VFFE01004486.1:0-118177 GCA_008921705.1 Burhinus oedicnemus | reverse complement strand
TTTTTTTAATTTTTTTTCTTTATTTTTTTTTTTTTTTTTTTTTTTTTGCTTGGAAACAGTACTGCATACCAGCTCAGCAGTGTCCTGGAGAGAACGCTTGCCAAAGTGAAGCCCACCTACCCCTTCTCCATCCAACTCTTGCACTCTGACATCACTCTGGAGTAACTCTTAATGTAATTTCCTAGTTGCAGAGATGCAGGCTGACAATAATTGAGCTGAGATCTTGACAGACCAAAAGATTAATGCAGAGGGTTTTTTGGAGTGGAAACTTCAGTTATTATTAGATTATTCAAGAGGAGAGAAGGTGTCAGAGCATGGAATGGAGGACTGCAGTGACTGCACATCTCACTCTTGAAAAAGTATGGATAGATTTTAATTTCTGTTGTCTTATTCACATAAAAATCAGTTCTTGCTTAAATGCAATGTCAGATGTAACATCTTGTTTAGAATCCATTTGCAAACAATGAGATGGCTTCTTCTTTCCTACATGTAGCGTAAATTGAGATGGCTTTTCACCTAATATCTGTGACAGTGTTTGTCAAAAGTGTCTCTGTGAAGTGTAGAGAGTAGTGTTTGGTATTGCTCACCGTCATCTGTAGTATTGCGTTTTTTTCTTACAAGATAGTCACCGAAAAACAATGGTTATAAGTCTAGAGAGAAGACTGGACATTATTAGACAGGCATAGTGTTTTCTTTATCTGCAGAAAACAATGACGAAGACAAGTATTCCAGAGCTAGGATTTTGCCAATTAGGGTATAGATCAAAAATGTCAATCAAAGGATCTTGAGGAGGAGGGAATACAGAAGTAAGGTAACTCTTTATATGACGCTGCGTGGAGTCCAGAAAATAATCACAGGTGTCGAGAAGAAAGTTTTCTCAAGTAAGCTCTGTGAAAACTGGGGTATTTGAGCTTTGGATGGCATAGAAAAACAATCTTAGTTTTTTGCTCTCTACCCTTCCTTCCCTTGGGCAAATGGGGAATGACAGGGAAGACAGTAGCTGCTGCAGCCATCTCTGGCAAAGAAACTCCGTCTTATGTAAATAAAGGGAGATTCTGGTGCTTAACATAAGACAAAAGAAAAGCATAAAATGGCTGAGATCCACAAAGGATCTTTACCAGTAAGTATAATCTTAACAGTGAGATTTTTATTACTTTATCTATTGCATTATTGCAAATACTTTTCCCTTAAATTTTGTCTAATAGTTAAACTTACCCAGAGTTAAGTGACACATGACAATATGTTTCTCAGCCAAAGTTTGGTGACCTATAGCGCAAGGGTCCTGGTACAGGGGTCCTGCTACCCAACACAGCCCTTTCAGGAAGAGAAGGCAGCTCAGGATCACAGAATCTCTGTTGGTCCCTCCAGAATCTGCTTTCCCAGGGCTTACCAGGGAAGAAGGACCTCTTGGAAAGCAGGCACAAAAGAAAACCTCCAGACACGTCTGAAAGGGAGTGCTCCTGAACTCTGCGAGTCCCAGAGAAGGTGATAATAATGCCATATCTCTTGCCATTTCCTCATTCATTCTCTGGGCTTCTATGCTTTTAGTCGTAGAGCGGATCCAAATGCTGTGCAGTGGTGCAGAAAAGTCACTGTTGAACCAGAGCCTGAGGAGATCAGGGCTAGGTACCACAAAGGAGCTCCCAGTTCCCGTAGCAAAAATTGGAAAGGGTCCAGAGTACCATTCCTGTGACAACTGCAGAAGAGCCAATTCCTCTGAGAAACTAGGTCCTTGGAGACTAACTACGTCCTTCTGGCTAGCGGCTGCCTTCTTGCAAAAGGGGTCTAGATGTAGGCATTGAGGTGATACTTCAGGAGGAATAATAACACAGGAAAAAAGATCTGAATTCAGGCATACTGTGACGTGACAGACCTTTGAAATTTAATGCAAACCAGTTGGTCATTCAACTAATATTTGGGGGCACCTGCAGCCTAGGATTTCATCTTTCTTCTTTGCTGTCTGACTGAAGGGAATTTCATCACTATAGACATTTATATGAATTGCAATTATGGTTCTGCCCCAGCGTGGTTTGTTTTGTAATGGTCAATACTGGAGAAAAAGAAAAGCATTTTCAGTCTGAAAACAGACCATTTTCTACCTCAATGGCTAAATGTGAGCTCCTTATTTTAGTGCTGTATCATTTACCTTGCTGTCCTCCTGCAAGCCACCTCACCCAGACCTAAGCGCACAAGAGATGACATGAGCAAGGAAAACTGCTTCTTTCAATGATATTGCAGGAGCACAGAGAGTTTATGACCCTGAAAAGATAAAGTTTTACAGTCACAGAGTACTGAATCATTACAAGTTTTGAAGGAAACGGGGCAAGGACAAGTTTTCCTGAACAAAAAATAAACTCATGAGGTTCAAATACCTTTCGATATGAGCTGATGATCAGCACTCAGCGTCTGAGACTCCACCACAGAGGCAGAACTTGTGCATTCAAGGATTTCTGCAGCATTGTTCTCACATGCCTGGATAAAGGCTCATTGCACACTTACAGTCACATTTCCATGAATACCTACTCCTTCCTTTGGGGTACCATCAGCTGTGCAGTCCCTATTTCAGGCACGATGGCCTGTCTCTGAGTAGTGCTGGAGGCTCAAAAGTCTGCATGAAGTTTACGAGAACTGAAGTTAAAGATTGTCCCTGCAAGTCAGAGCATGGGTGCCACAAGCCAGGCATTCAAAGGCAACCAAAACCATTTTGAAAATGACAACCTTTGGGGAGATCTTGTCATGTGCAGACTGACATGAATTTATCAATGTTTGGCTGGGAATTCCAGCCATCCAAAGGGACCATTATCAAAGAAGTATGCTAATGACCTGCCTTGCTCTTAACCAGAGGGAAGACCACTGAACTCTAGCCCATAGTCAGCAGAATTTGCTCCAGCAATGCTCTCCAGTGAGTCTAGGAGCAGCTCCAAGGCATGGCTGACGGAAGCACGGAACGCTGGGAGGAAGCAGAGTCAGCATTGGCCAAAGGCTCCCCAGGCATGTAAGGATCTATAAAACAGGTCTTATTGCTCCTCCTGCCACTGGGGAAACAGGCAGGATGAGGGCAATGACTGCCCTTGTTGAAAGGGCTGCCCCAGCAATAACCACTGCCTCATACACTCTTATCTTCTCTTCCTGGCAGGAGCATCAGGAGCCAGCCTGGTTTCCCAGGGTGGTAGCACGGGTACAGCAATCAGAACGAAAATCATCAAAGACCTGAACTAGTGGGGTGTGAATCACTTAGAGATGCTGTTGTCTCCCACTCCCACGACAGCTGGCTCTATGACTTTCCTACTCCACCTTCTCCCTTCCCTGCCATCTATTGGAATTAGGGATTTTGGTAAGTGCTTGGTTGCCAAAGAACATCTCTAGTGTATTCCTCATTAACGTGGCACAAGTGGGCAGCACTTCAGGGAAGCCACACACGATATATAGGACTCTGGGTTTTATTGTCAGAAAAAGGCAGGGATCTCATTAGGGTTACATTTGCCATCATTAATCAGCAGAAGAAAATATCCTTTAGCAGTGCTGACAGTTCCAGCTTTGGCTTCCTACTAGATTTAGACCAGATGTGACACGAGTAACAAGACAGTTGTGGAAAAAATAATAATAGTTTCTTCTTATTTTGTAAGTGAGAAACCTGCAGATGCTGAGCTCCTAATTAAATAATAGTGATAGTAAAGTGTGCAGGTGGAGGAGACATCCAGATGGATTGCTGGATCTCGGTTGTATGCTGCCACATGACTTCACTGACTTCAGCTCAGTCAATGGCTAGTTTAGATGGAGCGTTTCCCTTCACTCTTCACCCTGGGCCAGAGGTGGCTCAGGTTTCTCCCCAGGGGAAGAATATGGACTACTTGTGCCCTCCTAGGAAGGAGCGGCTGAGCGACTTCCATCACAAGAATTTTGGGTACTTGCAAAGATAACTGAGTAACGTTTCTCTTTTCAGTGCTGGCAACTCCTCTCCCCTCTTCTCCTTCACAGAAGCTGCAGCAGTAGTGATTCCTCAGGACTCTGCCACAGGCAAACTAGGACATGGGGCCAGACTTCTTGATGCATGCTCACAGACACCTACCATAGATAAACACTTACTGTGATGACACCTGGACGTGGCCACACTCTTTGCCTTATCTCATGATGCAGCTATGCTGGAAGGAGATGACTGAGAGTTCAGCCAGAGTCCCTTCTCTCTCTTCTTTTAGACCTTTGCTAAAAGTGAGTGACATCACGTATTCAAAACATTGTCTGCATTCCCTCTGAATGGGCCTGCACCCTTCAGGGCTTCACAGGCATTGGAGCTTGTTTAGGTTTTTGTATGTACTCAATTTTGTTGTGCCACAGCTCAGGATGGTAGACAAGCCAGTGCGGGAGGCTTGCAGTACTCCTATGGTACAAACCAACAGTAAATGCATCTTAATCTGCTGCCTAAGTTGAGTTGGCCTTTGCTTTGTGTCACCATGTAGAGCAGCAGTATCAGGATGTCTTGGTGAATCTTGCCATACCGTTTATCCAAAAACCAGCACCTGTAGCATCCCTGGGTTGAATGCACCATGAAATCAGTAGGAATCTGCGAGGTAAATGCTGAGTACTGACTTATTTGAAGTCAGACATTGTTTTTAAATGTGCTGGTCTTACACCGATTGCACTAAGTGTGGGACTGAGCTTACCAGTAAGAAAATGAAGTGGGTTTCAAGATGGTTTTGCAAAGATTTCTGGCATCAGCTTTCTTCTTGACAGCATCAGCAGGACTCAGACTCATGAAGTGCGTTTGCATAGCCACAATAAATTCTATTTTTATTTGAGATAATTTGCATAAATTTCTCCAAGTTCCTGAAACAATAGGCACAATATAATTGGCCTTCAAGGAGTCTCTGGACACATTACAACTAACAAATGATGGAGATGTTGGTACTATACAGTGTCTTTCATCCAAATAAGACAATGTCCTCAAAACAGTGGGCAAGTCCAATACAACTGTACATAGTTATGAACTGCTTGGCTACAGAAATGTGGTCTGTCCTGCAACCCATGAGGAAATGTGGAGAAAAAGGTAGGAGGAGAGTGGTCCCAGAGCAGTGAGTCTGAGCTGTGCCTGGCAGAGTTACAAACACACCCAGCAGAACAGGGAGCAATGGCTCATGCCAAAAAACATCTTCCAGCTTTGAAGTAAGCGGCAAAGGGCCAGGTCAGGATGTGAGATCTGAGGCACACACTGGAGTGGGTATTTCTCTCCTTGTCTGTGTTCAGTGAGACTGTAGATGAGGAGCGATACGTGTTTGTGTGTGATGTGTGCATGGGTACAGCTCACTCAACCATCACTAAACCACAATCTGCTCTGAAGTGGTAGACAGATGCCTCTAAACTGGATGCATGTCTACACAAAAGGTTTGTGATCAGTACTTCATACAAGTAAGTTATAAGGAAACTGAGACATGTAAACTGTAATAATGTAACTGGAACTCACCCAGGACACTCAAGGCAGCAACCTTTCGTTACTGCTGTGAAGATTGACGTGGGAGCTGGAAGAGCTCTACAAATGGCTAGGTGTTTATAGTTTGTTCAAAAGACTGCACCTCTGACAGCCAACTGTCTCCTGGCACTGGGAAAAAAAAGACCAATCGTTGACCTACTTCTCGTGGCACCTACGTTTGCCGTGTGTCCTTCCAGGGACTGAAAAGGTCCTAAACTCGCCTCATTTATGGTATTTATCTGTGCTTCAATGCTAGGCTGTGGAAGAGAAAGTGCACAACTCTAAAGTAAAATGTGCTACAAATAAAATCAAATAACTGAGGCTAGAGAATAATAGTGAATGACCAGGTAGCATAGAAATAATCATTTTACTACTTTGAATTACAACATACCAAGGGAATTGTCATTGAGTCCAGTTTTATTAATGCAATACATAACTGATTCAGAGGAGGCAAAATGCAAACTCCCCCCTGAATTAGTTTAACCAGTGTGAATTTGTGGATAGACCAGGCCTCAGTCAGAACAAAAGAGAAAATAATCCCCTTGTAATGCAGCATTTAACACCTAGCAGGCAGGTGATAATTGCTTCAGTCCAAGGGGATTAGCACATTGTAACCTCATTATAATGTAAAATGTAACTTCCCTATATGGGGTTGTCTACATGGAAAACTTATAGTGGCATAAACAAAGGTATGAATTCAAACTGATTTAGTTTTACTGGAATAATTCCTAGTGTGAGTTTATTTCTTTGGAGAGAAGAATGTGTTTTGTTTGTGGTGCTTGGGTTTTTTCCCCCCCTTCTTCTTTCTCCTGCAGTTTAGTCAATAATGTTTTAGAATTAATTCATGATAAATCAAGAACTACTGCTATTATTTCTGAACAAGAATGTTCACAGAAAAAGTCCAGCCTGATGTAAACTGTATTATTTAACTCTACATTTTTACCAATGTAACTAATAAAATCTTCCTGCATAAACAAGCTTTAGGCAAAATCAGACTTTGCTTCAAACAGATGGTGCAGTTTCATGATAGGCTTAAACAGCCCTAGATTCATCTTGCCACTGCCCTTAGTGATAGCAGTAGCATTCTGGGGGAGCTGTATATCCAGACAGATCAGGTACTTTTAAACTAATCTTACAAGTAAAGATTGAAGGGAAGAAAAGGGGAAAAAAAGAGGAAGGATTCCTCTTCTCCATTTTGGGAAGGATCAGTCAGGGTAGGGAGCAAGAGATGGCAAGTTGCCTTCATGTAGCAGGGGTTTAGACTGATGTCAGCTGACTGTGAAACCACACAGTACTTTTCTTATATTCTGCATATGGTAACTTAAGCTGTCTGAAAACCAGACACCCTGGTCTGAGATAGTCTTTCAGGTTTTTTGTGTTGTCCATGGAGAAAGACAGGCTTCGCAGGCTCTTGACCTGCCTGAGGCACTTGGCTTAGTGGATCCTGTGTCTTTTCATTATTTAATGCTGGGCGAGATGAACCCCACCCTGAAGGTCCAATGAAATATGCCGAAGCAGCTCAGTGAACTTCAAATAGTGTGTTTTTTTGAGTTCACCCCAAATGAGAGACGCTGGATGTCAGCCAAGTCCCCCACCACTTAATGACACCAGAACATTCCTAAACTAAAGAAGTATATGGTTTGGGGGAGTCAGTTTTTATTAACTAGCAAGCATACTTAATTGTATGGAGCCCTCAGTACAAGAAAGACATTGAGGTTCTGGAACGAGTCCAGAGAAGGGCATCAAAGCCAGTAAGGGGTCTAGAGCACAAGTCTTATGAGGAACAGCTGAGGGAACTGGGGTTGTTTAGCCTGGAGAAAAGGAGGCTGAGGGGAGACCTTATCACCCTCTACAACTACCTGAAAGGAGGTTGTAGCGAGGTAGGGGTCAGTCTCTTCTCCCAAGTAACAAGCGATAAGACCAGAGGAAATGGCCTCAAATTGCACCAGGGGAGGTTTAGTTCGGATATTAGGAAAAATTTCTTCATTGAAAGGGTTGTCAAGCACTGGAACAGGCTGCCCAGGGAAGTGGTGGAATTGCCATCCCTGGAGGTATTTAAAAGATGTGTAGATGTGGTGCTTAGGGGCATGGTTTAGTGGTGGACTTGGCAGTGCTAGGTTAACAGTTGGACTCCATGCTCTTAAAGGTCCCTTCCAACCTAGACAATTCTATGATTCTGTGATTCTAAGTAGTAATGCATTTAAGGAATACTCATACACAGAAACAGTAGACAAGCATGCATTCTTGCTAAAGCAAAATGATTTCTGATCTTAGCGGCAATTTTGGCTTAATTGCTGGTGCAGGATCAGATGCATGGAATACTTGCAACATGAAGATGTATGAACAAAAAGCAATTACCTGTGGTTCAGTGCAGAGTGAAGTCCCAGCACTAGAATTGGCACCTGAGCTGGCTGCCGGAGCTCCCTTCGCTGGCCTGGGTTATCCAGAGCACGGCTGGAGCTGGTAGAGGCACAAAATTCTCCAAGAGAGATGCATGGTGCTAAGAGCTTCAATAGAAGCTGACGTTGAGGAACGGTATAGTAACGATTTCACGCCAGACTAGCCGCCCTTGTACTCTGGGGCTGCTCTGCTCTGTCTGCTGGTGCAATAAAATGCTAATGCTTTTTTATAGACAAGTCCTGAGGAGAGTTTTCAGATTATGCCTTACTCTTGAATGTATTTCTGTTGTTTATTGCATCAAGCCACTTCAGTAGCAAGTAGTAAAAACTCATTTTATCAAGGACCCTGAAACACCATTAATTAAGGCTCAAGTCCACTCTGAAAATGTGCGGTGTTATGCTGATTTTATAAGTGATTTAAGTGAGGAAAGGGGCTAAGAGAGCTCTGACTTGCAGCCACAACATGTAGGAGCGAGGGAGTGCTGGCTGTGAAGGTCTTCTCCCAGATAATGGAAGAATCAAGAGTTTTATCACACACTTCTTTCCATTTCTCCCTAAGGAGCAAGCTCCGAAGAGGACTCACCTGGCTGTCGTTTTATGCATAGCTAAGGTCACAACAAAGAGTAAAATATGAAAATCTAATCTGCTTTGCTAATGCAAAATAACTTCTTTCTGTATGTAACCTCACGCATAGTTCAGCCACTCAGCTATAAGAGACTAAAGATTGCTTTCAAAGGCTTAATTCAATTTCAGCGAGCTTGCTGTGAACTCCCAGAGAACAATGTGGGTGCCTCCCTGCCTTCCCTGAAAGGGATACATTGCAAAGCTCTCTGGGACGAGCTCTTTGATTTCAGATGCACTCTAACACACACCAGTCAGCTCAGATGTTTCCTTCAAATTTGAATCACCTGGGGATTTGGCTGCCTTATAAACAATGCATATTGCCACTTTACATACCAGAGAAGTCTAAGGAAAATTCTTCTTCCATGTGCTGTAAGCTTTCTCTTAGCAAGTAGGAGTATACACAAGGGGATGTGCTTTTCTAAATTGGATTTCTATTATATATAAAATGGTATGTAATAGCCCAGCTATGTTTTGCTCTAAACAAGTGCTCTAGAGTTCTTTGGCCGTTTTTATACACAAGTGTTCAAAAGCATTTGTTAATTGTTCCATTAACTTCTCACCGCTTGCTGCAGTCAATGGAGTTAGGCACCAAGGAGTATATGAAAATCCGAGCTAGAGACCCGTCTCTTCAGCCACTCTCAAGATATTGTTTCAAGCACCCAACATACAGTTCTTTGCAGCTTCCTCTGAAGAATGTGTCATTGCTAGTACAGAATACTGGCTACATGGATTAAGTTTTTATCATTCCCCCCCCCCCCCGTATATACTACTGATGCCAATGGAAGATTGTCATTTTGGGATACATGGGATCATACATGGGATCAGCATCAAGGCCTGCATTACTTCCGGGGAAGCCAGGGTGACAAGGCAGAAATGACTCTAAAAATAGGAAAGTGGTGATATAAATTGATCAAAGTGCACTTCCTTACATTGGAAGTGTAGTTGGGAATGCCTCCTGATCCTCCTGTTCAAGATCTTACCAGGTGACTTTATGGACATACTTTCTTTTATAGTAGCATGACTTTCAAGTACTTAGGATTGACAATTCTTTTCATATAAATTGTTAGCATCAGTATCAAGCAATAAAGCATCTGTAAAAAGAAACATGTTGTTCGATTTAATTGGGAGTATCTAATGGATGGGGCTATCTAGAAAAAGGTCTTTTGCTGGAAACACTTATCTCCCTACAGCAAGTGCAGTTAATGGTTTGCTAATTCTTTATAAGAAGCATTAATCTTTTTGTGTTTGTTCCCCCAAACAACTGAAAAAAATTCAGTTTCTCTTTAATTACTCTGCAGCATCTTTACTACATTATTCAATTCAGCTTTAACAATAATAATACTTAGCACATACATAGCATTTTATGTCTTCATAGTGGCATACAGCATTAACTAATGCATCCCAAAACACCCTGCACTTGAATTAAATAGGTATGCTACTGCAGGTTAATTCCTATTTCCTTTGCACCTTTTGTGGTGTAATTTAAGATTACACAAACATAAGAGAAATCACATTCCTGTTACATGGCTAGGACCAGACCCAGGTCCTAGGATTTCTCCCTATGCTGTTTACCTTCAGCTGTGGTTTGATGTAACTTTCCCATCACATACTCCTGCCGAGGAGAAAAGCTCTTTTGGGATAAAGTATGTGCAACACTCTTTTAGGAAACTATAAACTGGAGGCAGTTCTCCAGCCTGGGAAAGGAGATAGAGAGTTATTTTTACCCTTAAATTCCTCTGGGGGAGACGCACTCAGATATGAGTGTGACAAGAGCCATACAAGTACATAGAGTGAGAGAGAGAGAGAGAAGGAAAGAAGTGATTAATGCGGCTCGGCTACACTACTAGCTAGAAGCTGAAACTGAACCTGCAAACCCAACATTTTGACAGAAAGATTTCTTTCCAACTATGGTCACTTTCAAATTAAAGATACCAGCGGTGCTGTTAAACCTAGTTTCAAACATCTCTGTCAATAGCTAGCTAGGAATGACTCCTCTTCCTAAATCAAATGACTAGAGATAACCAGTACCAATTGCTCGTCCCAAGCTGCCTGGTACGCTCAGATCACTCCCAGGCTCCTCTCAGGTCTCGCTGGAAGTGGCCTGTCTCCAGGGAAGCCTGCCAGAAATCAGCTGAGTGGCGATGCCTCACTCATGCACCAGCTGGGAAAGAGCTGGTCCTCGATGAAAAATGGTACAGGAGTCCCTGCACTATGCCACAGCAGGGACCCCGGGACGTCGCATCCTTTCCCCTCTTGCTCTTCAGGGCTGCTAAGAGCAAAGCTGCCAAGCCGGGCCCCTGCACAGCCCCAGACAGCAACACATACAGCTCCACTGCCAGCTCCAACAGCGCTGGAAACTCGGCGGGACAAACAGGCATATGCAAGTACAGCCAGGGAAAGGTTCTTGACTCTTGATTTGACTCTGGAGCAGATGCACTGGCCACCACCAGTCCTCATGATATAGACCAAACAACTCTGAAATTAGTAGCAGAATAGTGGGCATGAAGAGAGAGTCTCGTAGCTGATTTTGCTTTTGGTTATTTAAAGAAGACAGAAATGTCTAGAAAATTCAGGCAGCAAAGTCAGCTGTGTTTCTAGGAAGGTTATGTGTTTTTATGCTTTGGGGTTTTTTGGGGGGGGATATCTGTGAGACTGCAAATATAATTAGTAGATGTATCAAACTGCAACCTAAAAAACACTGAAAGATTTTCCACAGTGTGGACATTTCTCCTCAGGAGCTCTTTGTGACTCACTGTTCCTTGTCAAGCGGGTTAATGTGCCCCTAAATTTCACCTGACAGGAAATGTATCACAGTGTCAGCTGCATTAGGGAATGACGAACACAGCCTGATGGTGGTACTGTCAGACACCTCGAGGTTGCTCTCAGCAAGCACAGGTGGAGGGACTAACCTGCCTTGGTTCCAACAAAATAAAAGGACGTGGCCAGCTCGAGGACACACTAAGACAAGTTCAGCAACTTGTAAGAGCACTCATTAATCTCTCTAAAATGAGCCTCCCGGGTTCTTGTTGAGGTGAAATTTGTGTGACCTGCTTATAAACAGAAAATCCACTTAGAAACAGTGTTTGGCCTCTGAACAGCGTCTGTCTCTTTGAAATCACCTTCCACCAGTCCATGGCCCGTGGCAGGCATGACTTTGGCAGCCACAGGGAGCTTGTTGGCTCCCATGAGTGGCTGGCATGTGCAGAAATGAGGCACATTCTGCAGCACTGGTGGCCAGCGTGCTGCAGAGGTACTCATGTTGCTGTTGACCGGGGGAGATCCTAACAGCTTACCCTGCTTTTGGGACCCAGCCTCGTATCTGTCTGCATCACAGATGTGCCAGTGTGCATGGCATTAGCTGGAGATAAACCCAGTGTGTCCATAGACTGTTACTACCTCAAAGTCAGAAGACCAATGCCTTTAGCTTTGGCCATACTGACTTCAGCTTTTGTGTTGAGAGACACAAGTGCACTACCTGTACATATCCTAACTGGAATTGGGATCATATGCAGATCATGTGCAGAAATTGCATTTATCTTTCTAGAACTGGGATTTCCGAGGCTGTCCTGGTTTCAGCTGAGATAGAGTTAATTTTCTTTCTAGTGGTTGCTGTGTTTTCAGATTTGGTATGAAAGGAATGTCAATAATGCATGTTATTTTAGTTGTTGCTAAGTGATGTTTATACAAGCCAAGGAATTTTTTCAGCTTCCCGTAGAATTTGGGAAGGAGCATAGACAGAACAATGGAATGGCCAATGGAATATTCCATACCATTGATGTTTACCATTATTATTATTGTTTTTTTCCTTTTCCATTATTGTTCTATTAAACTGTCTTTATCCCAACCCATGAGGAAAAAAACCCTTTCCCGTCCTTTTCTCCCCCTTCTCCCTACCCTTCTGTTGAGGGAAGAGGGGGTGAGTGAGAGGCTGAGTGGTTCTAGTTGCTGGCTGGGGTTAAACCATGACAAAGCTACAAGATTTCTTGGTTTTGTACTTCAGGGTCTTGGCTGTTAAGGCCAGGACCAGGTACAGAATGATGCGACCTCCTGTACTGATGGTCCCAGGGGCACGCTACACCAGTGACTGAGGAGCTGGAGTCATGGATCTGGAATGAACCTGGGTGCAAAGAGGGGAGTATTCCAGCTCTTGTCTTCTCTGGCTGCTCTGGGAGTTATTACAGGGCATTTTGTCTGAGCTAAGACCAAGGCTGCTAGCTTCCACTGCAAAATTTCAGTTCCCCTGCAGAGCTTGATTTACTTTCCTTGTTTTTTTAAAATCCCTTTTTAAAAAGGCTGAAGAGTGAAAAAAATATAATAAAGCAATTGCAATCAGCTCTCATTTGTCTGTCTATATATCTTTATCTACTCAGTGATGTCTTTTTTGCATAGATCTCAAAGGAACGGTGGATGCAGGGCAGTGAGTGAATATTTCGAGCCAGACTCTAAAAAGGATTAGAGGTAAAAAAAAAATTACATACAAGCAAACTGGTTTTGATCTAATGGCAAAATTCTCAATCAAACAGAGCAGATAGTCTGGGCTATCTGTCTGCACGGTACTTGTTCTTCATCTCTCCTGATGCAACACAGATGTCCAGCAGCTCAGCAACACAAACCTTCACGTGCAGTCTACCTCCCCAGATAAGCCGCTGCGGGAGCTATGGTGGGCAACCCACTGCCTGTAGTCAGATTTGTGGTGAGTCTGTTCCATGAGTAATCTGCAAAGTCTTTGAAATCTCTGGCTTTCTGGATTCCTTCAGAGTCCCTTCCTTTACTCTATAAACAAAGACAAACCCTGTAAAAAAGATTTACTGGAACAATGGTATCCATCTGCTGCTACATCTCCACAAACCCACATTTGATAGGTTGAGATTAAGCAGTTGGCCAGACAAGATAGCCAATGCATCAACAAACACAGCTGTAGCATAAATAAAAGCAGTGTGCAAAGGCAGTTAATGAGAAATGAGCTTGTTTCTCAAAATCCCTGAAGTTCTCCCCAGAAGCCTGAGGGGTCTTTTACTGTTGGTGCATTCCTCCTGACCCTACAACTGCCTTGACACCCAGCCTTTTCTCTCCCTCAAACAATCAGACTGGCTTAAAAACCCACAAAACAAAACAAAAAGTTGCATTCTTTTCAATGTCAGGTTGTTTGGTTTGTTGTTTTTTTTTTTTTTTCCTGTGAAAATCAGAAATGTGTGTCTTTGAAAAAAAAGAAACGAAAAAATAGCCCTCAACTGTTCAGGTAACCATTTGTTTCCACAGCTATGCTCTCATTAAATCATCAGCTATCACAAGACTATGGATGAAAGATAAGAGCTGGCAATGTCGAGATGTCACATTAAATCACAGCCAGCAGAGGAGGGCTGGACAGGGCAGCTGCAGGGGAGTCCTTCCAGGGCCCCCACCCTGGGATGGGTCTGCTCGCCATTCGGGGTGCTGCATTACATGCTGGGGATCGATGGCACTGCAGAACTGAGGGGAAGGAACTGCTGCAACTTCTGTCAGACCCTGTGGCTCAAACCCCTTTCTTACTGATCTCAGCCAGGACGCTGCAGAGCAAGAGGAGAAATCCTCTCTTCTCGCAGACTACCTGCAGCGTCTTTCATCAAAGCTGCCTTGGCCCGTTTCCTGCGCACGTGGTAAAAGTGAAATGGGTTTAGAGACATGCTCATCTGTCCAGAAAGGACGGGGAGGATGGAGCAGGCAAGCCTGCTTATCTGTCACCCACAATGTTTCTGTCCTGTTGCCAGAGGACTACACTTCTTCTTATGCAGCATAACATGACAATAAACAAACATTTAAAGCCTTGGGGAAAAAAATAAATGCACTGGTGCCGGGAGCAGGTTTTAGTCCACTGTTAGTGAGGCCCTGAGGAAAAGATGCCTATTTTTATATCCGTGTCTCAGGCAGGAGGCCAAGCCACTGCTCTGAGGCAAGCACGCCACCAAGGCCACTACCTTCCCATCTGCACGTGGTATACTCCATGGTGCCCCCTGCTATCTCTAACAGTGGGTTTTTCCTCCTTGTGGTGGGGTAGCTGTGTGTGGCTGCTGAGCACTGCTCATCACAACCAGTTTAAAGCCCACGTTTGCATGCGGCTTTCAGTCTGCCCACAGAAAAGAAAGGGTGGTGAGCTATGGAAAAGTCAAAGAGAAGCCACTTCAAAGCATCCTTGGCGGCTGCTGATGCGGGTGGATTTATGTTACTGTATATCTTTGCCTCTTTAAAACCCCTGGCTCACAGTTTCTCACTTTGGTTTTTCTCAGGACATTGGTTTAACCCTCATTGGCATCGCACTGCCCTCCACTCCGTACACCCTTTACCACAGAGCCATGGGATGGAGTCTTCCATAGCAAGCTTTGTCTTCAGGCCACCAAAGTGTTAAACCTCTAATGTGCTCATAGACTGGCTGTGCCTTTCCATCCCTGAGGGTAGGTTTGTATTAAGGTTCAGAACCCACTCCCTCGGGCCACTCCAAAGGCCATTAAAGTTGGTGGAAAAGCATGTTATAGGCAGTGAGAGGATCAGGTGGGCAAGAGCTTCATAATTGAAAGGACTTAAAAAATTCAAAATCAGTTCATCAGAGGTGGCAACTCATTAGCAGGCAACTGATTTTTGAGATGCTGCCAGCCCAGCCTTCGGAAAGCATCCCTAATTCCCAGGACGAGGTGTGTTTGGCACTCCTGAAATGAGTCCCAGGAGCATCGTAATGGTCAGCACTCAAAGGCAGTTCAAGTTTGGAGTTTGTGGAACTCAGAGGTTGAACTCATCCCTGAAACTTTGTCTCCAAAATGTTGGTGGAAACGCTTTGCTACATGTAAGTCAAATCTTTTTGCTGGAAGCCCTCATGGTTACCCCTGCTGCTTTACTGAGCACATATTGTTACTATTCTTGAGAAACAGCATCTCACTAAGTTCTTCCCCTAGTCTAAGAATAGGCTCTTTTCTTGAGAAATGGCTTTATTGCAGAATGGCCTTGATGCAAAAATATAACTGTCCCTGCTTAAGACAGAGGGTTTCCAAGTTTATTAAAAAATACATGCTTTTGACAATTTTGCTGTAACTTATTGTGAGTGTGAAATAAAATAGGAGGATTTTTGTGGTTTGACTTGCATTTATGCACTTATATATGGTAATTAAATGTAAAAAATGCCGATTAAAAACAAACCTTGGCAAGACATTAGTCAAAATATGTGCACTTGAATTTTTTAGGGGCTTGAGGGCTTTGACATTTGCTTTTTTAAAAAAATGCCTTAAAATACGACACTTCAAAAACAGCTGCTTTGTGTGTTCACAAAGCAGTTTCCATATGCAGAGTTCATGTCAGATGTACAAATGCGTATGTGCCCAAATAAGCATAACCACTGGTAATAGGTTAAATAACTATTTGTGCAGTGCCTTCTCAAGACTGGTGGATCTCTATTAGTGCTCAGTTTATAAGGAACAATTAAGGAATAAATGCCCCTATCCAGTGCAGCCAGGGAATGAACTAGCATTTGCGCAACGAAAAAAGAACAAGTGATCTTGTACAGCTGTCTGGCTTTTCAGGCCCTTTCTTACCTATTTCTGTGAACATGACTGGGTCTTGACCTGGTCACATAACTTTTCTGTATCTCCTCTTCCTCATTTACAGAGTGGGAGTAATCATCTTTCTAAGTGCTGTCCAATATAACAAAGCAAAGCGCACCAGGAGGGCAGAAAATCTTTACGGGAGAGGCTTGTTCATTGTTGAACATAAAAATTGCCTGATTAGCTAGCGCTGTTGTGAGAGATAGGAAGGCAAAGTGCTCAGACGGAGTGAGAACTAATCAAGTTTTTTTGTTATTGCAAAATATTGTTTAAAATTAGCTGAAGGTTCAGATGTGCTATTGCAGGAACGGGTTGGGCCCAGCCTGCCGTGCTTCGTTTCTGTCCCGTGGGCCTTTGCTCTCTCGGTAGGCAGCAGCCCCAGCTATGATCTGTGCCCGCTCCTGCCAGAAGGCTCTTTCCAGAGACAGTCTCCCACCTGCCTTGGGGACCACTCAGCCGCTGGGCCGTAACAGTTCCTCCTGCTACAAAAAATGCAGCCTCTGAGAGCAAAACCATCTGCTCTGAGAAAACCCCTGCAGGAAAAGCCAGGCAAGCGTGAGGTCTCACGGGGACTGGGAGCGTTAGTGCAATATACAGTCATCACTCGAGACAATTAAGAAATCTGCTCACAGGAGGAGCGACGGTAAACATGGTATTGTGTGCTACCCAGTGTTTATCATAGAGATTTTGAATTTAAAAGATAAATAAACATGCAGGCTGTGAGCAGCAGTCAGGAAGTAGGTACAGAACTGTGTCCGACCAGAAGAGAGGTCCAGTTTCACCAGGGAAAAGGAGACCTGCCTTGCTTGTGCCGGTGAGGTGGTGTGGTGGTGCCTGGGTGCAGCTGTGAGCTGCTGTGTGGGGTGCGGGGTGCCCTCCCTCTCCCTGCCTCGGGGGCTTGCGGCTGGCTGCCCCAGGGAGAGAGTACAGGGTGAGCTGGATCTCCTTTCCAAAAACTGAGCAGGTAAACAGCCAAGTCTTTCCTCCGGTGACTTGGGAATTTGTGACTGCAGAGGGGGTTTGCCTCTCTCTGCTGGGCATGGGCAGACATGTAATTTTGTGTCCCCTCCCAGTCCTAGACCTGCATGACCCAAAATTGTTAAGTATAATCCCTCTAGCAGGCCCCAAATTCCTGAGTTGCATGCATGTTGTGACGCCGTTTCTCCCACGTAGGCAGAGGCCATGCCAGCACTGGGAGGTGACAGGCAGGTAGACAGGTTCTCCATTCCGACTTCCCCATCATGTTTGGGAAGGGCTGGGGTCCGGCAGTGCAGACATAATCTCGGTGGGCCAACAGCGGCTGGTGGGGAAATACTTACACCTTCCCCACTGAGCCCTGCAACCAAGGTGTTCCCCATCTGGACTGGTCTACGATTGATGGCGAAGGAGTCAACAAGCTTGGAGCATTTCAGACAAAACCTGACAAATAATTAGACATCTGTACTAACAGAATTAGGCCTAGCAGATATATATTTTTATATATCAATATAAAAATTAAACATCAAATACAATTAGCACGGTAGAATCTTCCAGTCACTATCTGCAGAGTAGTGACCCCAGGCATCTCCAGAAATTAGGGTGAAAGGAGGAATATAGAGGGAGGAAGAAGGAAAAAACATTCTTTGTAAAATAAGATTCAGACATTCCAGTAATTAAAACAGGTACACAACCTGAATATCCAATCACAGACATTAACACCCAGATGAATACAGTTATAAAGAAGATAATAAACAAATAAAGATGTAATTGCCCTCAAGCATTTTTGGCACATGTCTTCACTGAGTTAAAGCCCAGAGGATGTGATGGGGAATTTTTGTGGCATTGCTTGTGAGGAATGTGTGGCTGTGCTGGAGGGAAGATTTTTCCATTCAGTTCTTTGCCACTCCAGTGGTGAGCACCACAGGGCCACATTTTTTCCTGAACATGTTTTTGGTTTGTTGGTTTTGGTGACAGTAGCGCTGCAGGAGCAGTACCTTTTCCAGGTGGCGTTCTGGAGGCTGCCTCTCTCCTGGCTGAGCCATCAAATGTCCCTCAGGAGACAGGAACTGTCATAACGAACTAGAGGGAGGGCCCATCTTGCCCAGGTCCCCATGTCTGGCAGTCCCCTCCATGGACTGCTTAGGAGGGATACAGCAGTAATTCCATGGAAGGCAATTACAAACTGCCCTGCTCCACATTTCGTCTTCATCTCTTTGAAAATTGCTGTGGAAGGAGGTTTCCCATCTTCTTCAGAATTCCCTGTTTCTTTATAACATTTACTTTAATCTTTTGGCAAAGAGTTTCACAGGCTACAAGCCTTTTCTTTGGGAAAGCACTTTTGTTTTCCCTTTGTACTAGTCAGTTCATCACTCATGTAGGACCAGATGCTGAACTAGGAGAAAACAGTTTAAAGCTGGTCCAAACTAAAACCTGCTTTTAAAACTCACCCTTTCAGGTCTTGTCAGCAGCTCCAGGCATCGCCAGAGCATACTGAAAAGCAATTTGTGACATCTGCGTTCAGCAATTTAAGTCTGGGTCTTGCCACAAACAGCTTAAACTGGAAGAGCATTAAAAGGTTAAAAGGACAAAGCTGCACAGAGCAAGTTCTCCCCAGGGACCCAATATTAGTTGGTTGCGTGGTCCTGGAGGTAGAGGGAGGTTAAGGAGCAATTGCAGACATACCACTGAGTATGGCTGAGCAAGTCGCTTTCCCGCTGCGATCCTAACAGGGCAAGGACAAAGCTGAATCTCGAGAAAGACCAGCACTTCATCTTAGCTAAGCATCTTCACCTGTGCTGAGGAACTTAATTGACTTTCCTTGTAAATGAGCGCATGATGAGAACAGTGCAAGCGCATGGTGGGGGAAACCAGTATCTAAGCACAGAGGGCCACGCTCCCATCCCAGCTGTGTAGAAAAACAATACTGCCATTCAGAATTTGGCCTCAAATAGCAGTGCAGAAAATGAGAAGCAGGAGGCACAGCACCTGTACAGTGGTGGAGAGGAGCCCTCTCTCCTCGCCCCTTGTTCTTTGTGCACCAGGTGTGCTTCCCTTGAGCCCCACTCGCAGCCCTTTGGGTGCAGGGCCAGGGCTACATCCGCTGCCCACCAGCCTTGTCCTCCTGAGTGACACGTGCCACATGGAGCTCGGTGCTTCCCTCCGAGCCCCCCATGTTGGCCTGCACAGGTCCCCCATCCCATCCGTCTGACCAGCCCTGGCCACTCAATCCCCAACAACCTGCACTCTCAGCAGTGGTCCCTGCAGTGGAGCGGGGCAGAGGGGGAAGGCAGGGAGCCCCTCCCTGGCGGGCTGAGCCTGGAGAGGGGAATGAAGTGTTGCCCGATAACGGGGCGGTGATGGGAAACTTCATGACTGTGGTTCCCTGCACAGAGGGGCAAGGGAAATCAGACGCAGCTGGTTTTATTCTTTTCCTCTTTCCTATCTTACTGCCACTGCTGAGCAGTTTAAATAGTTTAAGTGGTTTTTAAAGTGGATTTTACAGACTAGGCTATGATCTTAATGTATAACATTTAACAAAACTATGTCAGTTAAAATTCTATTGCTATAATCCTGAACTTTAATGTTTTTCTACATTGTTTGAAATCAAAGCCAGCTCTTTTCTCTGGCATACAGGAACTAGAAAAAACAAAATGTTCAGTAAGCAGGAAAGAAAACAGCTCTGTCTTTACTGTCCAAGCTAAAAAAAGCCCACCCAACACTCGTAAAATAAAAGAAAGAAACATCATCAATCAGAGGAAAAGAGATTTGATCTTAAAAGCTTGTCTGTCCCTTGTAATATGGGTAGATAATTTACTTAAATGTATGAGTTTAAGTCATATTATTTCTACCCATACAATTGAAAACAGTTTGATCCCTACTGTGTTACATATAACTGTGTTACATACACAGGTTGCATATAACCACACGGCAACAAACAGAAAACAAACTAAAGGAAACTTGGCAGGGGCTCGGTGTTTTCCTTCTGAGAGATGAATTTTTATCCCCCTTGCAAAACCTGATTTCATGCCATGCGGGCTAAAATCATCACTTGCTTCCGAGCAGGTACAATTGGGAGATAAAAACAAAGAGCACCGGGTAATATCAAGAAAAGTCCTTTTCCGCCAACTGCCTGCAGAGAACAGGGCGAAGATCCCTGAACAAGAGACAGCAGGGCGTGCAGCACTACTTCAGATTTCTTCTCTTTCCAGATATAATTTGCTCCACATGCTGTTTACCCACTGATTCTTCCAAACCATGTCTTGGCTAGAAGGCAGGTGATGACAGGTCATGGGAGAAGCAGAAGAATTTTGCAGCTTGTCTTGGCTGTACTGAATATGCCCTCATGCTTGGAACAAATCAAAGGCTTTGTGCCATTAACAAACTGGCAAGTCCAGTGAGCCTTTCCTCCCTGGCAGGGACTGGAAAGATGCACCAGTACTATAAACAACAGAGAGTTACGGGATGAGTTCAGTGCATTGACACACAGTGGAGAAAACAAGGTATGGGCTGGCTTTCTAGGGACAGATACGCAAGTGTACTTTACTCTGGATGGTGGCAGGGGACAGGGAGAGATCATTCTTCATGACCAGTATGTGTCATGCATATTCCATGACAACCTGCTTGGGAGCTACCCTTGAAGCTACAACAGTGCCCTTGTATTTCTCCAGTTCTCAAGATCATCCACAAACTTCTCCAGCAAATTCCTTGTCCTGCAAGCCACTGGGGTGTCACTTGCTAAAGATACAGTCTGGGAAGTGGCTTGCGCAGTTGACAAGTATGGCAGGGTTTACCTATTTCGTTGTGGGAATTTCACAATTGCACTAGGTATCAAAGCTTCACAGTCAGTAACATCTAACTAACACCACCATTAAAATGCATAAATTATAGCCCATGCTGCACAAGCCTGATATTTAATAAATAGACATGAGGAAAACTCCTTCTTTTACAAGTTGCCCTTACTCTGGAACATGCAAAGGGAAGGAACGATACACCTCTGTCTCCATCGGCTGCCTTGGAGAGTAAAAGAGCTGTGTGCTTCCTTGGTAGTATGTTCTCTGCTACCCTTGGCACCACTGAGGGAAGGCCCAAGATTTCACATGTCCAGGGTGTGAGCAGCAGAGGTGAAAGGCTAAGAAAGCAGGGGGAGAAACGTGACAGCTGGAGGCAGCGTGGCTCCAGTGCCCATGTCTCTGTCCCTGCATGCACACAGAGCACCCAGAAAGGGCAGTGCAAGCAAGGGGACCAAGCCTGAGCATAGACTCAACAGCAGCTGAATAAATGCACATGGATTTGCGTCAGTGTGTTATTTTTGCTGTTGGACCCTGCTGAATTTATTTGACCTGGAACTCACTGATCATCTCCCCAGCTGGGAACAGAACAGCAGTGCATGGTGTGATCTGTATAAAAATCTAAGCTACAATGGCCGAAAGAGAGGAATTTGGTGAGGTGTATTTATGTGTCTGTGTCAAAAGATCAAGTCTACAAAATCATTGGATTGTTATACCAGTACGATATGTCTCTGTAGCTAAAGATGAATAGAGACCAAGATGAAAAAATGCCTGTTGTGTCATGCAGTTCATCTAATTCATCTCCATGACAATGTATGTCCATTTTCTGCAACTCATTTCCTAGTTTTTGGCTAGTTTTTTAATGTCGCAAGAAATGAAACTTCCTCCCTTCCCATGAAATGTTATTTCACAGACCATGTTTTCTGGACTTGAGGGTTTTGGGCTTGTTTTTGGAAGTTCAGTCAAAATTTTAAACTTCCTCATTTCATCTCAATGCAAATAAACACATCATTCTTAATCTCACTTAATACCCAAATCTTTCAAAAATCTGCAGATAATTAGCCCTTTACCAATACGTTTCTTTTAATTAGTTTTTTCAGTGACAGAATTATTTTGTCCTGCCTGAATTCTACCAGTTTTTGCCTGGTAATACAATGCAACAGTTCCTTAAAATCCAGCCACCAGCTACTCTGTGGTTTTGTTTCCCACAACAAGTCAGTGTCTGTGATTGCCTGTTGGCTGGCTAAAGAATATAGAATACCTTCGATTTCTTTGGAATTCATCAGGATCTACTTTTAGGGAAAACTAAAACAATCCAGCACTTCAAAGCTGTCGGAATCTGGCCATTTATTGATATGAATGTTTTAGTCAGCTGCACCCCCTTGCCCAGCTATTTGGGCTTTTTTTCCTTCCTGACTCAAAAGCTAAGAGTCTGTTAGAGGTTGTCCAAAGGAATGAGCTAACTCAATGCCATATGCCCACATTACCTGAACTTAGCACAGCCTTAACTCCAGGTCTTCATTTTTCAATTTCTTTCACTGGTAGGACTTACCAATGCACTGACATCCAGATGCAGTCATCCAGAATCCAGCTGTACCACTTCTGGGAATAATTCATATAAAAATGTTTCTAGCCTAAAACCGGTAAAATTCCTGTCTTCTTCAAGTTTGTCTCCTTATCAGGTTGCGATCAGCAGTTTGGAGTTGGCGTATCAGTATTTCCTTGCATGTGCCAGTGTCCTGGTTTGAGGTAAAGCAGGACCAGTTTTGTTCAGTAACTTTGCTTGTTAGCTGGGCCTCTTCTAACTGCTGAAATTAACAGCATGTTGTGCAGGAAACCGTTCGTTCTCAGAGTGATAAGACCCATGTTTATGGCTGATGCCAAGGAACGGTATGCAGAGAGGCTCTGGCTTATACTTATTGCTATGGCAACCAAGGACAGCCAACTTTGCTACTTGCCCCGTTGGAGGGTCAGAAGCGGAAAAGCGTAGAGGGGTCACACCTGCGGGGAGGAGCAGACAAGACAGGTGACCCAAAACTGACCAACAAGGGTATTCCATCCCATCTGCCTCATGCTCAGTATATAAGGCATCGGTGGCATGATGAGTAGAAGGAACTTTACCCTTGAACATCCAGCTCAGGACTGGTAATCGGGGCGCTAGGAGAAGCTGTGCTTCAGTACCAATTACCTCTGAAGCAGCTCTAACTCCTTCATATGCTGCCAAAATCTCTTTCTCAGTTGGAGTATAGTTGGCCTCGGAGCCTTTGTATCCTCGACTATAAGCTGAGGGATCAAAGGGTCAGTCTCTTTTTCTTCAATGGCCGGCGTCCTGGGAGGACTCGGTCTCTGCATCTACCTTTGATCCTGATCCTGATCCTGATCCTGACTCCAGATCCGGAATCCAGTTCCTGTCCGTCACTGAGTCCAGTCTGGGACTTCCCCTGAGCCTGCTGGTGACGTGATTGTCATCCTGGGAGCTTGATACGGCTTTGTATATTTCATTTCCTACTAAATACTTAAGTCTCTCTTTTTCTCTCTTTTCTTTCCCCTCTCTTTCCTGTCTCCTGAGCGGAGCAGGAGAGAGAGAGAGCATCTGTCGTTCCATCGGATTGGGCCAATCTGGCCCAAACCACGACAGCCAGCATCAAAGGGAAAGTACATGCTCCTGTCTCCAAAGAAGAGACATTTTCCATATGTGCACTCTCCACTCTGTCCTGCCTAATGACTATACATTAAGATATTATGCGGGAAAGGTTGCAACACTTTGTAGCATATGTCTGTGCAAGCAAGAAGCATGTCTCACACCTGCTTCTTGGCTTTGGGACATTATTCCTCATGACTTTCTTACAGCCTGGCTGGCTTGCGGTGCTGCAGGTTTGGAATGGCAAGCCAGGGCAGCAAAGCAAGCCTTTCCTTGCTTAGGGTGGCAAGCTATGCCAAAGCCTGCGGTCCCTTCCCCGGTCTTGTGCTCATGGGGAAGGGGTGCTCTGTGAGAGGTAATGGCCAGCTCCCTTCAAAACAACACTGCCAAACCACTTCCAAAGGAGGCTTACAATTATTCGCATGGAAAAACACTTACGACTTGTTTTCTCATTCGAAATTCAGAGAGCTGCTCTGAAATAGAGACCGTTTTCCTTTAAATAATGTAAGCAGCGCTGGAGCAGGATTACATCTGTCACAGATAAAAATGCTCTATTTATGCCTTATTGTAATCCATTCACTGGTTTATGGTCCTCACGTCCTTCAGGGAGTGTTGGAAACCCACACAGCGTTCCCGAGTGCTACATTTTGCATTCGGATCTCCAATTCTGTTGACAGATGTGTACAATCACACACAGCAGTCAGACAACTCCCTCTTGACTCTGTATCGGAGGAAGAGCGAGAGGGCAAATTATTTCAGCTGAGGTCAGCATTAACTTAAGCTCAAAATAACTCCCTCCAGATCCACCTGTTTCAGACAGAAGCATGTGAATAAGCAGTGGTCTTCGGTGAATTCCAGCCACTTCCCTATTTCACATCCCATTTTGGGGCTCTGCCATCACAGATGTAGACAACACACATGTACTCAATTAAACAAAAAAAGGCTGCAATCAGCCTGATAAATGAAAAAAAAAAATACCCTCACTCTGCAAGTGTAATATAATAGGTTAGTGAACACATTTTGTATATAAGCATTGACTGTGTAAATACAAGCATGTTCCTGAGTGCTTTTTGGAAAAATCAATTTATTGAGAATGGTCCATTAAAAAAAGAGACTGATGATTGCATTCATGTTAAATTAAACAAAGTTTTTTGAGAGGATACCCTTTAAACAAGAGTTTCCAGTTTCTCTTATAGTTTCAATTGCTGAGAGAATCAGCTTCCTTCTTCCCTGTCTTTCTATATCAAAAAATAACTTCTTTCATTCCTTATAATGGGTCATTCCTAATAAAGCTGAGTGGTTCCAAGGAAATGCAGTGAATCACTGACCCTTATTCCTTGTTGCCTAGTGGTCTGAGATACACCCATCCTCCAGGGCAGGGAATTCTTTTCTTTGACTACGTTCCACTCAACCTCAGGTCGGAGAGCTCCTGTCCTCACTGGACCCTGCTGAAGAAGTTGGGGAACATCTCGAAACAGAATCTTGTTCTTGTCTGTCCTAATTATTGATAGTGGTGTGTACTGGCTAGTATCTCTCAAGCTCTTTGGAGCTGCTTCTCAGATAAAGTCAGTTGGACTTTAAGCAGAGGTTCTCAGAAGGGCTTGGGAAGCAAAACCAGGGCGCTGCTCTTGAAGCCGTCATCATTCTCAAAATAGCCCTTAGTAGCGTAAATCTGTTCTACTTTATATCCACTTAAACCGAAGTTTAAAATCTCAAGAACTGGGAGATTTTCCCTGAGCAACCACAAAGCTTCTTATAGCTGGAGGCCAAATTTGAGGGGAGGTACCATCATGTTAACCTCGGGCAGCTTTGATATTTTTGCTGGCTGTATCCTCAGAAAATAACGGTATTAGCAGCTCTGACTAAAATACAGAGAGCTGCGGCTCCCTCACAGCAGGTAAACAATCTGTGCAATTGGGCACAAATGCTGATAACAAGGCCTCCTTCCAATTAGGAAGCAACAAAACAAACTGCATCAGCAAAAATTCCTGCGAGGATATTCCTTAAGGCTTCTTTGTGCTCTTTACAAAACACAAACATTTTTACTATGCAATACCCCCAAATTCATCGGCTGCCTGCAGGAATACTTAAGCACTGCTTCTTTGTGAAACTGCACAGAAAAGATTGCCTGGTGCTGTTGCAGCTAAACCTTGGGGTCAGAGCCAGAGGGACACCTTTACACAGGAGAGGCACAGGCGGACACGCACAGACACAGAACTGCAGCCTATCTGTGCAAGGACAGTTTGGTAGGGTAAGCTGAAACCTCTGTGTAGACATTTTAATTGTCAGAAAGCTGCTTGAATGGAATGTACTTGAAAACAGATGTGTTTTGAGAGCAGTCACAACAAATATCAAATGTGGGTGACGTGGGTCTGAGATTGAACCATCAGAAACACCCTGTCCTTGGTCCCCTCTCTCTGAACATGGAGGGCTGGCTTCTAATGCTGCAAAAAGATAGGAGTGCTCCTGGAGATATGCAGAACACAAATTTTGCAGATTGTTTTCATCAATGTCTACACAGTCTGGCACAGACAATGACACTGTCTGACTGCCTCAGCCGTTTACTACATTGTCAGAGCTGCTTGGCCCACATGTAAGCTTCCCTGGTGATGGTGCATCCTGTGGATCTGTAATCTCCATCTTCTCCCAGGTCCAATTCACAGTCACTGGCAGCATGTCTATGCAATGCACATGCAAAGCAATTGGATTTTAACCTTGCACTGGAGCGGTGAGGAAGGAATTAAGGGAACCAAGGAGGAACTAAGACCATCAGTTATTAGACTCATGATGAAACAGTCAGTGGCTGTATTTGAGGCTTATTCCTGACCTTTGGAAGGTCATCTGTGAATGACATTGATGACTCTTGGACAAATTACTGAGGAAAAATTTCTTGAGGTAAGATGGGGTTCAGGGAATAAAACACATTATCAAACACGGGTAAAAAACAGTCCAAAGAGAAGAGTTTGTAAGATGACACATTATTTGATGGCAGCATTAGTAACAGTGGAAAATATAGTTTTTTTAAAATGTGCAGGCATGGCCACTTTTTTCATATTGCCTGAAGAGGTGTTCCCACTGCTCACCCAGATGCAAAGAGCGCTGCCAGAACAGCTGTTTTGGGGGCCAGGGGCATCTGGAGGGGCTGGGGTGGGAGTAGGAGAGGAGCCATGGTGCAGCGACCTGGAGAAATGAACTCCCACTCCCTCAGTGCAGTCTACCTAGAGACTTCCAGGCCAGAGATTTAATGGTGGGCTAGGAAGAAGCAGTTTTCATAACAAACGGTAGCAGCACTGCCTCTGGGAGACTGGAGTTCAGTGGCAGGAATGCAGTTTGCCAAAAGCCATTTTTAACAGCCAGTTTGGCTGTGATCTTGAGAGCCGTTTCTATCAAACCGGGCTGAATCATCTCCAGCACAGCTCTGTCTAGGCAAGAGACTTAAGATTTATAACAACCTCTTGGAGTTGTTTTGTAAGTGCTTTGTAAATGGCTCCTTTGATTTGCACATAACCTTCTTCAGTGGAGCTACTGAGCATCATTCAAGTGATGTAGCTGTCTGTGAACTGGGTAAATATGAGCTAATCTCCTTTTTGGTGGCAAAGGCCTTTACTGCAGCTCACAGTAGGAAGAGTCCCTTCAATTACAGTAACGATTCATGGTTATGTTGAAAGTGGTTAGCTCAGCATGCCTGTGTCTATGCCAAAAGCCTGCATGGGATACGTGGACAGTAGCCCGGGTGGAGGAAGAAAAACCATGGTTGGTCTGGCAAAGACATCCAGCTGAGTCCCCAGGAAAAGTTGCAACCCAGGTGGCACAGTAAGGTAGTTCAGGACAAATACTTGTGTTTAGATATGGGTATGAGGCTTAGACACCTCTGCCATGTTCGAATGACTGAGGAGTTCAGCCCTGAGGAGAAGGACTTGGGGGTGTTGGTTGATGAGAAGCTCAACATGGTGCGCTTGCAGCCCAGAAGGCCAACTGTATCCTGGGCTGCATCAAAAGAAGCATGGCCAGCAGGTCAAGGGAGGTGATTCTGCCCCTCTACTCTGCTCTTATGACACCCCACCTGGAGTACTGCGTCCAGCTCTGGAGCCCCCAACATAAGAAGGACATGGACCTGTTGGAGCAAGTCCAGAGGAGGGCCACGAAGATGATCAGAAGGCTGGACCACCTTTCCTGTGAAGAAAAGCTGAGAGAGTTGGGATTGTTCAGCCTGGAGAAGAGAAGGCTCTGGGGATACCTTATTGTGGCCTTCCAGTACCTAAAGGGGGCCTACAGGAAAGATGAGGAGAGGCTCTTTATCAGGGAGTGTAGTTATAGGACAAGGGGTAATGGTTTTAATCTGAAAGACGGTAGATTTAGATTAGATATTAGGAAGAAATTCTTTACTGTGTGGGTGGTGAAACACTGGAATAAGTTGCCCAGAGAAGTTGTGGATGCCCTGTCCCTGGAAGTATTCAAGGCCAGATTGGATGCGGCTTTGAGTAACCTGGTCTCATGGAAGGTGTCCCTGCCCATGGCAGGGGGCTTGGACTAGATGATCTTTAAGGTCCCATCCAGCCCCAACTGTTCTATGATTCTATGGTTCTAGGACTTGTCTCACAATATTAAAGAGAGCTGGACTGAGTGGGAACCATTCTGTATCAGCAAGATCTGCCCTTACACAAACAGTGTGGCCATGTTTTCTGTCCAGAGTAATTAGCAGGTTCATAACCTTTAACACCGAAGCAGCAAGCAGAAAGAGAGTTTATGTGTATTTTCTGTGGGGAGTTTGCCTTCCTGGAGGAAGAGCTGCTTATGAGTGTGGAGCCATTAAATGCTCAAGATTTCTCAGAGATGAGGTTAAAGTTCCTTTTAAACATGGGGTTTATCACCAAGATCACCTGGGAATCCACCCTGTGCGTATTCTGGACCTTCAGTGGTTGAAGCTTGGGTTTTCCCACATGTAAACAGTGTACAGGATACTGTAATAGCTGCAGATTATCTCAAGACCAGTATTTATGGAGTGCAGTGCTAACATAGAGGCCTTCAAAGGTGTTACACAAGTCGTAAGGATGTTTTTAATGGTTCATCTCCTGGGAAGTTCTGAAAGCTAATGAAAATGCAATAACATGAAAACAGCAAAAGAAATAAGTGTCTCAAGTGACAGATGGCTGAGAAGTGTTTTGTTAAAGAGAAGATGGAAGGTAGTCAGATATATTTCTGAGGTGTGAGGTGTGACTGCTGAAAACCCCACCGGTCTTTGCAGGTTTTATGAAAGTGGGCTGTTGTATAAAGTAAAATATTGGAGACATTTCTAGGGGCACAAACAAAGTCAAGGGCAAAGTTAAGGAAAAACTGAGGTTGCCTGATCTTCACCAAAGGTGCAGGGAAGAAGAGCAATCCCTGGATGGAAGGATGCAGGACAGCAATAGCACATGGAAGGACAAGGAAACAAAAGGGTGCATGTCCAAAGCCTACAGCAAGAAGCAATAGCCTGCTGCAACAAAGAAAAAGACCAAAATCTGTAAAAGGCTTTATTGAATAGATGAAACAGATGTACCATCAGGAATTAATAATAAAGGATTGTTGCAAACACATTTCATACTGTCAAGGATCTCCGCAATATTCTCTGATTAAAAAAGACCTCTTTGGTGGAGCGGTTCAGAATATTTCTGTTGAAAAATACTCAGTCATAAAAATATTAACAAAAGCAGTTAGATTTGTGTGTGTGTGCACGTGCATGCCTGTGCGTATTTGGACTGACATGGATGAAATTCTCCAGGAGACAAATCATAGGTTTTGAGCTGATCTACTTTTCAACACTAGCTCTCATTTTACAGACTTCTATTGCTTTTCAAGGATTCTTCTTGTACAAGCAGATCAGTTGTAACAATTCTGCACTTTTAAAGAGGGGTGTTCTCATGTGCTATAAGGATTGTTTATGTCCTATTGAAGATTTTTTTTGATTCTTTTTTGCTTTTATTGAGAATATTGAAGGAAAAGCGTACAAGAGTTAAAAACTGACTGTTTTGATTTTCACACAGATCTTTGTGCCTGGAAGCTGCCAGAGATACATTTGTTATGAAAGAAAAGAGGAAGCACCTTGTGTATTGCCCTTGGAAATTTCCACTGATACGTACACCGCTATTTCTAATTGCATATGCTGAAGCCATGCAGTGGAAACGTGAGTCCTCTTTCTTTTTCACCAGAATAATGGCAAGTGGGTGACATGACTGAAATGTATCAGTGAGAGTCTTGCTATAACCATGGTAATACAAGGACATGTGTAAGACAAGGTGTTTGTTTAGAGCTGCCTTCACAAATAAGCACTCCTGTTTTGTGCTCATGTCTTCCCCTGAGCTTTTTTCTGAGAGCCACCCTGTCACAGCGAAGGGGCATTTAGGAGCGGTGGGAGCTGGGTGCCTCACTGCTCTCTGTAACTCTGAGACTTGCCCCCACAGGCTGTCTTTTATTAGACTAAATGGCATAGCTGGAAAAGATTAGACAAGGTCTCTAGCACACAGCACCTTTGCTAGGTCTGAAGTGCAGCAGCTGACTTCAGAGCTAAAAGCAAACCAAAACCAGTTGCTCAGAATTTGGTCTCTCTGTGTACTTTGCTCCCTTATCATAACATTGCTTTCAGTCTCTTCTAGCTGAAGTCAGCCGGTATGATACTGAAGCTTGAAATATTTGCCTGAAAGAGTCTGTTCAAGGGTAGCATCTGGGAGAGGACAGGAGCAATAAACAGGCCAAATTCACTGCTCTGGGAAGCAGGCAAAACTTTATTGGTGCCGACAATGAGCTCAGCTATGGGCGCAACACTGGCAAAGAGCAAGCAAAAACCGAAGTGTATAAGTACTTAGGCAGGCATTATACATCATTCACTCTATTTATGTACGTTTTGAAGTGGACACCCCTGCAGTAAGTAAAATGGTGCTACAGTGTCTGTTACTGTGGGGCTGTTTTCTCGGGATGCTTACCTTGAGTAACAACAGGGCCAGCATGGCTCAGCAGCCCACCGCTCTGCCTCCATGAAAGCAAACCCCAAAACCCTTTCAGCATTCTCAAGCCAACCCTCTCAGCATCCTCAGGCTTTCCTCTTTCTTAATGGGTTCCTGGCCCTGTAGCTTTCCCCACACTTCCCCAATTAAAATGTTGCGGCCCTGGACGTGGGAAGCTGTGCACAGCTGTGCGCCCAGCTTTCCAGCCCACTGCTGTGACGGCTGGAGCTGCTGGCCAAAACCTTGGAAAAAGATTTTTGATTTAATTTTTGGCTAAGCTGGGGCCTATTTTAAGCCTTTAAAAACACTCTGGATCTTGTGAAGATCTCCGTTGCCTTGAAGTAAACCAGCAGCAGCAGCACAACCAAGCTTCCCAGTGGCAGCCCTGGGTAAGAGCAGGGGGAGAAGGGATCAGGATCCTGCCTGTTGTTTTACTGTTTGCACAGAGGATAGGACAGCTTCAAGTTTTGTTCCAGACTCTCAGTAGAGGCAGACCCTCTGCTGTTTTGTCAGTTTAATGGGAATTTAATGGATCTTTTTCTTCGCTCCAGATGCGTTAACAGATACACAGATCTGCGGCTTTATAGCCAGATCCTTGAATGAATGTGCAAAGAAGACAAGAGCGCAAAGAGCTTTCCCTTGTTCTCTCCAGAACATGTCACGGGCTGTCCCAACCCCCAGGGGTCCCTGCTACCCACCCTGCTGCCTCGCAGGACCTCACGGCTGGGCTGGGGAGAGAGTGCCCGGGGCCCAGCTGCCCCCACGCACCAGCTTAGGAGGTGACTGGGCTTACATGGCGTAGTGACCTGTGAGGAGGGGGACCCGGGTAGCTGGGCTGCTGCAGCCCTTGGCCACCCCGTACCCAGGTGAGCCAGCCTCTCCAGGGCAGATGGTGCAGCCGTCCCATCCTTCAGCAGGGAGGGGGACAGGCCAGGTCACACTGCCATAGCATAACAGGGCTCTTCTGACAGAAGCAGTCTCCTCACAGGAGGAAAAGCACCTCGCCTCATCTTTCACACAGGGGAAGCAGAGACATCAAACATTAACTTTTCTCCGTTGCCAGTGAGTGGGGTCAGCGTTTAGATCAGAGACCTAAGGAAGATGGTCTGAACATGAACTCTGCTCCCTTACCAGCTCAAGCTTTAGGGCTGAAACTTGCCTCAGTTCAAACAAGTTCTTGGTATTCAGTTGCTCTGTGCCTTAGTTGTCTACAAATGGAAATCCTGTGATGATGGCAGTGTTGAAGGCCTGAGACAGGTATAAAGCATCACTCCTTTGCTCTGGATGGCACTACTAAGTGAGCTCATTTATGCAGCAAATACATTGTTTTGTTTAACAGTCTGCAGTTGGACTGAGGTCTTTGGCACCAGGCAGATTAAAATGCATGCAGCATTGCTCATTTTGAGTTACTGTTCCTCTCCTTTGCTGTTAAAAAAGGGAGCATGAATCTATAGTTCAAATATAAAGGTATCTGGTGACTAATACGTAGCACTGGCCTGCAGGCTGGGTTATTCTCTGCCATCAGGCACGGCTGTGGAGGCTGAGGCATTGCTATACTTGGTGACGTTCTTTTCTCTGTGCGCAATGATTGAATGAAGATCGTGAATGAATTTGCTGCAGCAGTTTTATAAACCCCCTCCTCAAACCTAACACTTGCTAAGATTGTGTTCTTCTCAGCTGGACTTTCTTACAGTTGTGTCTTGATGTTAGTACATTATGTCACCCATCACTACAGGGAAAATGACAACAGCCAATTTATGTACATTGGAATGAGATAGGCTAGTTATAAGGTGTCCACTGTGATTCAGTATTTGCTGAACTGTTAACACATTTCTTTTCAGCTGACAGTGCTTGCTGTAACTGGAAATCTAATTGGAGTAAGAGACTTGCACAAATCTGCTGTCCTATAAAATCTAATTTTGAAATCAATGTGCAGCACAGTCAGCTCCACTCATGTGCTGATTTCTTTTTTCATCAGTGTTTGTCCTTTAAATAGTGTGCTGGTTTATGTGTAACCAAAATTCATACAGGAAAAAAAAAAATCCAGGGGAGGTGAGTGAGGCAATACAGCTGCACAGCATCCTGGAAAGCTCTGCAGATCTGGGCAAGTAAAGCAGATGTCTCATGATCCCCTGACCTAGCAACTCTCCCAGTAACGAAGAAGTGTGTAATAAAAGCTTTTGAGATGTGTCAAGATTTGTGTGCCGCAGACAGCCTTGGTTAGGATGAGATCTTAGCACAAATTTTCATGTAGCTTCTCCTCACCAGACTGTAGCACTGCCTGACCATGCAGGGTAAGATTTCTGCTCAGTGACAGCCACTTGCCCACTCCATCCCTGTGGGGTGGCCCATGGCCTCTCTCCTGTGGAGCTGCTTCTGGTCTGGTTTGGGATTTGGTTGGAGGACTGAAAATGTTCAGGCCTAAGGGTGGACATTTGGGAAAGGGACAGAGAGTGATTGAAATGGACCAGAAACTAGAAGCCAATGGCCCAGGAGAAGGAAGCAGAAAGGCAGTGGTGTGGGTTTGGAAGTCAGAGGTGAAGTCATAAAGGGATATCCAGCACAAACCGATAGCTAGCAAGAAATGCAGAAGCCCAAACAATATGGTGATTTTTAGCCAATAATTTTCAATGAAAATAAATATGGCACCCTTCCATGAGGACAGCTATAATGAAGGATGAAGTCATTTCACAAACAAACATGAACAGAGGTCAGCTCTCCAGGCTAGGAGAAGTGAGGAGCGTGATCCCTTCCAACCTTGAGATAACCTTGGGGTAAGGTCCAGACTGGGAGGGAAACAGTCGAAGTCAATGTGACTTGGCACTGGCCATCGCCAAGGGAATGTGATATGTCAGACTCATTTCTAAAAATCCTGTCTCTGTCTGTCTCAATTATCAAGGCCTGAAGTGCAGGCAGTTCTTGTGCAGACTGCACAGGATGGGGCATGGATGCACAGTGGCTTCCCAAACCTGTTCTTTGGCCTTGCCAAGGTCTGTCCCCTCAAGTAAGGACCACTTGTCCCTTCTTTCCTCCAAAGCATAAATCTCTCCAGAAAGAGATGGGAAATAGGCCAAGGTTTAGCTGATCTTAATCTTTTCTCTGCTGCTTCCACCTCATGATCCAGCCCTCAGGAAAGGATGTAGCCCCAGTCTCCATCACACAGCCACAGCCAGGTGATGCGGCAGACAGTGCAGACATTGCACAGACACTGGTCAGTAGCGGTGGTAGGGTTAAACTCCTACAGCACCCCAGAATGTCTATGTCTGGTCTTTAATTAAACAGTCATTTACCTTTTGATCTTCACTCAGTGTATAGGCTGGGTGATAAAGGATCGATACAAAAGTTTACTGGCACAAAACTGTAAATGTAGCCTCTCTGAAAGAGCAGTTGCTTCCTTCTTGTGTGCAAGTTAGCTGCTGGTTTGCTTGAAAAACGGGCAGACCACTTGTGTAAGGATATTAAGTTCTAAACCCAAAAGAAGATTTACTGTGGAGTTATAGGACTGATCAGCTTTGCCACTTTGCATTCATCAGTTTAAAAATCAAAGGAAAACACTGCTTGCTTGTTTTCTGGTTTCTGAGAAATACAGTTTAAGAAATAAAAGTATAAAAATATGTTGCATCTGCAAAACAACCCATAGTAAATAATATCTACTCATACCGTATGTAAATTCATGCCCTAGATACACAAACACTAGTTCAGAAACTTGTTGGCAGGAGCTGCAATGGACAAATATACAGGCTATTGGCAGAAAAACTACTTCCATTATTCATTTGTCACTGGTACCCAGGACTGTGATGCTATTCAAGGTAATGTACTGTCTCAAAATAAATCTTTTATCACTACTCACTCCAGCAACGGGAACTGGTGATGTATACATGCACAGTCAGATACAAGGCCAAAAGGCGGCCATCTCTTGCTGGAACTGCTCTCTTGCAGCAGAGTTTTATTTGAATACTATACGCTGTTCCTTTGGAGGGTTTTATGAAGTTGATGGTCAGATGTGCCTGCTGATGTACACACTGCTGATGTGCACAGTGCCTTATGTGCACAACATCTAATAAGGCACCTTTACAGTAAAGAGTAGAATCTGTGGAAGCCTGCACAGAAAAGTAGTAATGATGGGTGACTGACAGCATTGGAATAGAGGAAGGGATTTTGTGCTTCCCTGTAGTCTGGACCACACAAGTTGTAAGAAGACCCAGAACAGAGAAGCAGCAAGATAATTTTTTAAAAAAATATTTCTTCAGTAGACTGGACTGATGCTAAGGTAAACAAAAACGTCTTTTGTCCCTGAAGAAATGAAACAGTCTATGGTGTTAATAATCTTGATCCCAACTCAAGCCAATCTTATTTGAATCAAATCAGGTTTTTTCAGCAATTTAGATGCTAGAATAGACTTGAAAATTGACAAAAAGAAGAGCAAATCTTTCCTGCTGTAGTTTTGCATAACAACACCACAGAAAATACCTATGCACAATCACGTTTAGCTACAATTCCATATAGCAAAAAAAAAGAATGGCAACTTTGCCTGTGCTCAAGAGAGTTTTTAAGTTTAAAACTTAGCATTCAGAGTCCTTTCTTCTGTCTGAAACATGGCAGAGGGGAATTGGTGTGGGGAATCTGAAGCATATCAAGGGAGACTATTTTATGGTGTAGAAACACAAGGAGATAGGAGGAACAAGACAGAGAAAGATGGTTCCTACAGAGATTGATTCACTTTTTTTCTGGTTAAGTGGTCTTTGTACCAGGCTAAAATACTAAAACGGGAAGTACTAAATGCTTCCTAAAAAAATTTAGGGGAGATTTCATGCAATGATGGAAAGTGAAGAGGGTGTTTCTTGTACACTTTGGGTCTAGTTCATAACACTGCATAGACTTTCAAACGTAGTTGTATTCCTCTGCTGTCTCTTCCTCCAAACACAGAATAAGTGAAGAAATAATAGCAAAGAGAATAAAGGAAGACTTTAGCAGAAAAAAAAAATTGTTTTTGAAGAGGAAAAGGACAACATTTGTGGGGTATGAGGCACCCAGGAGGAGCCACTGCTCCCATAGCCATCATGGGACAGGAGAACCCTCCAAAGAAGTAGAGCTTGGCTCCAGTAGATTAATTTAGTGGCTGGTGGTGGCAGGAGATGGGGCTGTGCTTTGAGGAGGTGAAAGCAAGGCTGGCTGCAGGGGAGCCAGCAGCAAACACAGACCAGGGCATAAGCAAGCACCAGCGCTCCGGTAAAATGCGGGGCACTGTGCAAACAGTGGGCATGAGTGGGACTGTGGTGGCAGAGCACCTATAGCACTGAGCATCTAGAAAAGGGGGGTTAGGACAGCTCACCTTTAGCTGTGTGATGCTGCTCATGGCTACTGGAATTGCCACCAGTGCGTGGCAGGCCATTGCCCTGGCATCAGGATCCCTCATACTCCAATGGCTTGGAGCAGGACTGCTGCCCTAGAGGAACACCAGGCCCTGTGGGGCCTCTCCAGGGACTTTCGCCTGCTTCCTTATTGTGCCCTGAAGCACTGCCAGCCATTGCTGGTACTGGGCCACAGCTCTGCCTGTTCCTTCCCCATGCCGCCAGCTTGCACCGATGCCTGCATACATCACAGCGAAGCTGTGGCCCTGCAGCTGCTCTGCACAAGCCCTCGAGGGGCTCCAGAATGGTGACCAGAGAGAGGGCAAATGGCACAGACCACCATCTGCAAAATAAAATTCCTTCTGTGAGCCCTGTGGCTTGCAGGCCAGCCTCACTGCTGCCTCCCCTCCACCACAGCATCCACAGCCAGCGGCCATTCTCATATGGATGGGCTGAGAGAGATCGCTTTAACAGCACCCCTTCTCTCCTGCTTCTGCCTGGCCAGGCCTGGTTTTATACTGGATGGACAGAAAATGGCATTTAGATAAGCAGATGAGTTGGCTGGGGGCTAGGATATGCAGTGTAGCAGGCTTAAGATAATTGCCTATGTGGTTCTTGGAAACTCACTCCTCCAGGGTTTGATTAACAAGAAACTCCTTCTCAAAAAGCTGATGAGGGAAGTTGACAGAGATAGTGCAGCTTTAATCCAGACAGGGGAAATACTGTCTTTTAAATTAATTTCACAGTTTCCATCATTTGCCGCAAAGACAGCAGCAGCAGTTAGAGTCCATTTAGTAACAGTAAATCCCTTGTTTTTCTTGCCCAATATTTATTTCAATATATAGATGCTTGTCCTTCAAAACCCTTTGAACATTATCCAGTTCTCCATGTCAGTTGAAATCACCGTATTTATTGATCCTCTACGTTTTAATTCACTGTTCACTAGAGTATGTAGACAGCGTGATTCAATAGCCTAAGGAAGAATCAGTGTCATGTGATAAATTTCTGGTCCATCTTCTGATGAGTGAAACAAGATTGCCCACTTTGTCTGGAGAAGTATTGGTCCTGCCTGTTGTGCTGCACGCCTGAATGAGCTGAAGACATCTGCTTTTCATGCAATGTGGCTGTTTCTTCTGAAGGTGCACGCAAGCGGTCTCGCTCCATCTATGGGAGCCACACACAGGGTGGCTCCCAGACTGCTTAAGAACTGTCTGAAAACCAAACCACTGACAAAAAGACAACACCAAAAATGACAACATTTTTAGAGCCATTTTCCACACAAGCAGTAATACATAAATTGCATCACTTATGGTAACTGTTCACAAGTGATTTGAGTCCCCAGAAGATGTCCTGTTAAGTTCATATAGGCTCAGCATGTGCAGGAAGGTTTCTTGTACCTTCTAGTGGTGACTGGGGATGAGCAAAAGCTAAGGCACCTGCTTCAGTTCTGACTATTACTGCTAAGTCTTTTAACACAGGTTGTAGAAACACTGCATGGTGGGATGGATAACATTTTTCAGTGGTTTATATCTCAGTCACTATCAATAAGGATCAGGTGAGACTTGGAATAATTGTTCAGAGGGAAATTACTGCATTTCAGCTTCAGTAGTCTGAAATGGGACATCAAATTCCTGTGGGGGAATACATTCCCAACAAGCTGTACAACTTTGTCAGGAGCTTAACTTTCACTGGTCTAGTACTGGTTATTTGTTGTAGATGTGGGATCAGCTGAAAGGATGGTTACAGAAAACCAGAAGCAAACAACCAAATTTGCAGAAGCAAACCAACTGCCTCTTAAATCAGACAGTGCAGCAACCAGAGATCCCACATTGAGGTTTTAAGGTGTGTGCTAGCATCTGTACAAACAAATGAACAAAATTACTCATCAGGGAGATTCACTGGGCTTCCTCAAAGCTTACGTATCATGTAGGTTTGGGTCATCTCGGCAGCGGGAGCTCTCCTGGAACAGGAGCAGGCTTCAGCACTTGCCTCCGTGCCTCATGGTAATGAGAGCAGCTAACCAACTCAGGCAGGGCCTGGCAGCTGAATAATTAATTCTTCTTTTTTCCTGATCTAGGGAAAAGTGCTGGCATGGAGGTGGAGCTGATCTCTTCTGCTTTGGGGAGAGAGGATCCAGCTGTGGGTTCAGATGGCAGCTAAGGCACCAGGCAGACCTGGTGGGATGTTACTTCTGAGATTGCCTCTCTCTCCCCACTGGATCCAGCTGTGGGTTCAGATGGCAGCTAAGGCACCAGGCAGACCTGGTGGGATGTTACTTCTGAGATTGCCTCTCTCTCCCCACCCCAGGTATCCTGGGTGATTACCTGGTTTCTGTTTGTTTGGTTGTTTTTTTTTTCTCTCCTGCACTGTCCTTTCTCTTTCTTTCTCTCCCCTTCCCCCCTTACTTCACTGCTTGCCTCCTCTCCAGCCTCATCTGCACTAGAAGTTTCGACAAAAGAAACTTTATTTTATGCATAAGGTGGCTGTGGGTCACTAACTCTCAAGGCCTGTTTTGGCTGAGCACCACCACCTTCCACAGTGGCACAAGCCCTCACACACCCTCTGGCTAGTAGCACGAAGCCAAAAAGGGTATGGCTTTGCTCCTGCCCCACGGCACATCACAGTGTCTGCTCTGGCCTTGGCTGTGAGCCTCAGTGAGCAACGTTGAGCTGACTGAAATTCAGACTGCCACTTCATGTCTCTCTTTGTTTTGGAAGCACCTTTCTCACTGCTTGTCCATGCATGTGAGCAGCCAGGCTGCAGCGTACCTGCACAGGTACCCGCTGCTCTGTTTCAAGTGCGACTGCCCGTGAGGGGTTATGCATGCTACCTGTCCTCTGCCCACACAGTACCTCCTGCTAGCTTGTTTTACCTCTTTCCTGATGTTCTTCGCCTTTTCTGGTGGTTGCAATGACCACAGTCATGTCCTCTGAGCACCACAGTATGCATCACCATACACAACATCATAAGGAACCATCATATGCACACAAAATTTCTGCAGCTAGACCTGCATCATAATATAACCCTGGCATTTGATGGCCTCAGAAAGTCAAAAGCCATCAGGTTCAGATAACTGTTATGTGTTTGTGAACCTAAAGGCTACTGACCATTTGCTACAGCATCTGTTCCTGCTCTTTTGGTGGCCCGGCTTCAAATCAGCATCCCTTGTTCATGCTTATACCATTCAAGGGGAGCAAATGCAAACAAGCATTTCTGTACTGTGTTTGTAAGAAGGACTTACATACATTGGGAACATCTTCAATGAGGAGAGAAAATGTGGGAGAGTATGGGCTTTCATGTGGCATCACACTAATTAAGGGATAAATGGATGCAGAGAAAATCGTATTGTGGGAAGCTGAGCACTGAGCATATGCAAGTCCCTGGGCTCGTCAGCAGCTTTCTATAACACATCATTCCTATGTTACATGGTCAGAAGGTGCTATGGGGAGCACTGAGGCATTTGGTTGGGCAGTACTGATGGCTGTTAATCTGAAAAAATTGTCTTGGGTGGAAAGAGCTTGCGTTCTGCAGCGCAGGGAAAGTAGGCTGTCTGCATGAAGCGGGGAGATCATGGAGACAGAGAAACCCGCATGTGGTCCTGTGTATGGACTGAAGGGTTGGCTGGATGTGTGATGGCTGTCTTTCACCCTAATTGCTGAAAAAGTATTTCACCTTAAATACTCGTCTTCAGATCAAATTCCTCATTCCCTTCCCCATCTCCATGATGTCTCAGGGTGCATCTTTGGGGTGCATTCACACAGCACAATACTGCCCTCGCAGCCAGTTGCTTTGCTAAAGCTAATATAGTTTACTAATGTGGCTGGATTTTTCCCAGGGCTTAAGCTCGTTTGATCAGAGCTACCTCTGCATGATGCATCCCTATGCCATGCCTGTACATAACAAAAGCCTGCGAGGCGCCTCTACAAGCAAATTTCCACCTCTCCACAGACTTCATCTTGGAGGCATTTTTGGCCTTTGTTTTACAAATCTGAATCCTTGGTTCTTACTTTGGTGACTGTTTAATCAGATAGTTTAGTAAAAAATCTCAAAATGGCTCCAGAGGCAGCTCACAATTAATTGTAATCCATCCATCTAAAACTTCTTCATGGTAAGAAATTACCATGTGCTGTTTATGATATTATAAAATCTTAAATAAGAAAACGCAGATGTTAGTTTAAAATGAGAAGAGAAAGTCTAATGAACAGCTGCTAATCCAATCAATCCCCTTACTTAATTTGGTGTTCAGGTTAGATATACACATCAGTAACCTGATGGGTAATATCTTATATCAGAAAGACATTTGGGAATTCAGAATTCAGACTGAATTAAAAAGAAAAAGAATAACACTAAATAACTCAACAGAAAATATGTGGAAACTCCCAACTCTTTCACAGAGAAAGAACGTGGAAAATTCCAGAAGTACTGAAATACCTTGGGCTATTCAGAACAAGAACTGTGGCTGGTTCTGCCCCAAATGAAAATTCTTTGTAGTAAACTGCAGAGCAGCAGCATCCAATAATACTTTATTTCTAGCTGTACGTCCTGTGCTGAGAAATACATTATTGCTAAATAGTTCCAGATTTTGTCATATACAGGAGTCTTGCATAATTACATACATGCATTAATTTTGGTAAATGCTTTTCTTTCCTTTAAACAGGTGAATAAAAGCCTCTCCTTTTGTTTATGTTCTGTACTCATGGTACATATAGGTTAATGGATTTTGCACTTGGCTTGGTGAGTTTTCAGAGCACCTTATCAGTAAGAAAGGAGTTAAAAACTCACAGTACTTTAATTGCTTACAGATTCCAAAAGTGGTGTTGGTGCTGATGTAAGGGAAATGTTGTGCACACAACCTATCTCTTATATTTGGAACTGATAAACCTGAAAAAAACCACAGACATACACACATGCACACACACACAAATCCCTGCTGCTGCAAATTCAAACAAAAACTGCTTCTGTGTGCAGTTTCACATCTCTATGCAGCTGGGAGGATGAGACCTAGGCATCACTGGGGGCTGTCAGTCAGTGAAACCTATCCCCCAGGGACTATAATTACCCAAACCCAACTGTTCGGTAAAGGATACTAAAAGCAAAGGCTTCTGAATAATGCCATCTTCCTAATTACCTAAGGGTTTCTATCTTCAAGAGACTGACTGATCAATTCTCTTCTCAGAAACTCTAAAGCTAAAGTTCATGCCGTGCTAAGGGAACAGCTTGATGAATCTGATGGTGTTTGCTTTCCTTGAGTATCTGCAGCGGCAAAAGCTGTTCTCATCCTAGTCGCTCTGCTGGAGAAGAGCAAAGCCCCAGCTGGAGGGTGCTATATATACATAAGCATCCAAACATTAGATGTTCTTTCAAAATGTATCTATAAAGCACCTCAGCCTCTTGTGCCTGCAAATTTAAATTAAAATCTCTTGACAGTAAGCTTTTCTGTGAAATTTCTGAAATGTCTGCTGCATAACAGGCCCATGAACCACCTAGACTACTGTGCAAAAGTCTAGTCCCTGTTTGAATCCTGCAGTACCCCTGACCTTTGGGAGCTCCTGCAGCGGCACATCCACATATCTCATTAGGCTGTGGCTGGAAATGGATTCCTTCATCAGGAATATGTGGCCTGTTATTTCCAGATTCTGTCCCCTTTTCCTTTTTGCTATAAAAAGAAAGAACAGAAGGCCCTGAAATACTTTCTCTGTACCAGTGGTTTGTAATATTTTTAGTTCATGTTCCCTTTTCTGTATGCATTCATCCCTTCCTCCGCTCCTTGCATCTGCTCTCTGCTCTGGCCTGTCCTGATGTACCCCACCCTCTAGCCTCCCCCTTCCGGATCTGACATGTAACCTCTCTTCTCCCTCCGCAAAGAAAACCTGTGATCCCCACTCTGCAGCCAAGGGAGCCCTGCTCCCCTCTCCCCAGCCCAGCCAAGCTGCCATGACCCCCTGCCTGGCAAGCTCCTGCCTGCCTGCCCTTGCCCGCCCAGCCCCGCTCTCTCCAGCTGCAGCCACCAGCCCTGCTGGCTCCGGCCATCAGTGGTCCAGACGAAATATCTGTCTTCACTGAAGTGCAGCTCCCCATGGCCTGTGTGCCCAGCCCTGCCTGCACGATGGATGCAACCCCTGCAGAGCATCTCCTTGGCAGGCGCTGCCAAGGGAGAGGGGACAGGCTTGGTGTATCCACACCCACAGGCAGTGCCACGACCACAGGACAACCTCTGAGCCCGTGGTCAGTCCATCCACCGCCCCATCTACCTGTGTCCATCAATCCTCACTCCCCACACCCTGTCCCTGTGGCTCAAGGCAAATGCCTCACTCTGTATCCTGCTGCCCGGGAAGCAAGAGCACCTGGGGCGTGGGGACATGGGGGACACAAGGGCTGGCAGAAACTCCAGGGCCCCTGTTCGTCCCTCCCCAGCCCTGAGATCTGCCCTCAGCTTCAGCGCTGCGCCTCTCCCCTTCATGCAAACCATTCCCAGCGGCTGGGTGATTCCTAAGCTGCTCGTCAGAACTGCATCCCTACCTGCATGCCATTATTCATTTGTTATTCAAAGCATGTCGGCTTTGAATTTTTTATTCAAAGCATTCTTGCTTCTGCAGTTTGCCCGGGCAAGTGAAGCCATAGAAGCAGGCCCAAACACATCAGTCTCAATGCTGAGACAGTTGTACTCTTTTAAGGAAGCTTATGCAGTGATAGATCTCCAGAATGAAACACTACCTCATAATTAACATTCATTAGATGTATTTATGTCAGCGTGTAGCCCCGGACATACAGGTTGACGTTCAGTGAATGCATATGACTGTGCATGCACTAAACAGATGTTCAGTCGCTTCAACTCTTGATGAGTTAAAGTCAACTTTAATGGCAGTCTGCATTTGCAGGTTGGCCTGGCTCATAGGAATGAGTCACACACAATTTTTCAGCTGAAGGGACGGGATTTGATTCTGTTTCAGTGGAAAGATAGCAAAGTTCTCATTGCCTTCCTTTAAGCTGGATAAAAACAAGAAAAGAAAAAAGAATAAAGAGATTTTCCATTATTTGTTTCTGATAAGTTTCATAATTTTCATAATACTAAAAAATAGGTGTATGGGTTTGATTCAAACTTTTGTAAACTGTTGTCTTCAGCTTAAAGGAAAACACACAAAATTCCAACTGAAAAGAAGAATTTGTCAGGCTTTTACAGGCAGAAGAAAAGAGGGGTTTATAATGGAAGTCCCAGAGCAAGCTCAGCTAATGCTTTCTGTACCAAGGCGTGATAGGAAGAGGAAAAGCTTGGGTCCCACATACACCAAAAGCACATTTTTAACAAGCTGTTCTTTATTGTACTGAATCACACTGTTTATATGTTTTTTCCCTCTACAAACAATTTTGTGTCCTTTAGACAGAGAAGGGAGAAACAAAGAAATGAAAAAAGAATATATGTCAAAACAAAGCAACTTATAAATGAACTCAGATTCATTCAACTGAGATAATCAACACATGCTGTAGTTCAAAACTGTTGGAAAGGACAACAGAATGACTCCATTAGACAGGCTGTTCTATGAAAAAGAGACCAACTGAGACAAAATACCTTGTGAAACCATAGAAAACATGTATCAGCCATTAGAGCTGGGTTTTCTTCCCTGTAGTACATCCTATCCAGAATGGACAAAATGTGACATTGGGGTTGGAACCACTAAAGGCCAACGAAGAGGTAATCCATTTCATCTTGCATCCTTCTCAACAGCCCTTTTCCCAAGCGCTTTCCCTCCTCCTTCTCACTACACTGCTTAATAGGCATTTTTAATGCAGCACTGCAGACTCTGATGGTTTTCTCAAGACAATCACTGTTTTGGGCTTTAGGGAGCCCATGAGTAGGCAAAGCACATTAAATCCCACAGATTTCATCCTGAACTACTGCTGCCACATATTTCCCTCAGCAAAGAGGAGATTTCCCCCTGGCAAAGAAGAACTGTAGGTTGGAAAACCTATTGAACCCAATGATCTGGGAAGAGTGGAAATGACAGGCAACATGGGTGCTTCTGCCTGGTGTTCCTGCTCTCCTTTGGTTTTTCCTTATTTGCCAGGCCTTTCTGGAGGCACAGTGCCTTGAGAAGACACGGAGTCATTGACTCCTTCCTCTGTGATTGTCTGCCAGCCACTAATTACAGAGATGCAGAACCACAGGATGTTTTTAATGTTCATCTGACCAGCTTTATTTACCTCGCAGAACTCACTCACAAGAAGGGGGATTTTTTCCTCTAGTCAGCACGCTTATTGCACATGTGCACTGAGGTTACACAAAACCCAAGGAGCTTATGGGCAAGAATGCAGTGAAGCATGAGATGGACTCCATCTCTGCACAGTTTGCTTGCCTATGCTGGCACAAAGGGGGAAGAAACACCTGGGTCTCACCGCTTTAATAGACAACAGCTTGCAAGTGGTGTGGCAATGGGATCCGTACATGGATTTGGAAAATACAAAGCAATAATGAGTAAGAGCCATATGTTTTCCTGTGTGACAAGTGAAAAGGTGTGGAAGGAGCCGTGACCTGCAGAAAACTGATTAGTACAGTAAGCTGTGCAAATTCTTATGCGGAACCCAGGGATACAGCCCTGCTGGTCTGCCAAAGAGGGGAACTGCTGTTCAGACCTGCTATCAGGTGCCAAATCTTACCAGGTAAACTGCTTGATTTTTATACAATTTTTATACATGCTACTTTAACTAAACTGCTATCTTTAAGATGGCCCAGTATTTTAAAAGAAACTGCATTACAGTGAGTATGGAAAGGAAAACCTGTCTCATGCATAGAAGGTGTCATTTAGCTGCAGCCTTACTAGAAGCTGCGTGCAGGTCTGCTACACTGCTGTGCTGATCCAGTGTGGAAATCAGTTCACAGCTGGTTCCGTAAGGGAATGTCAAAGTCTGCTTGTGAGGGCAGGGAACATAGTGGCTGGATCTACGGCCTTGCAGAGTTATGAGGGTGGAAACAAAAGCTGGGGGTTCTCGAAAGGTTTTGGGTGGCAGGTCTGACAGCCTTTGGGCTCTGGGCAGCCTTTTCCAGAGCATCAGGGTCAGGGACATGCAGGCAGCATAGGGTGCCCCTTCTTCAGCACTCTGTGCTGGAGATGCTCCACCCTTACCACAGTCAGTTATTGCAATCCCTAATTGTAACCCAGGACTTGGCCTCTGCGGACCGCACAGTTCAGCTGCACACCAGGTTCATTGAGCCGGTTTCCATACCAGGGAACCATGGGAAAAAGCTACGGGTATACTTTGTCCCAGCGATCAGGCAGCGTGTGGTGGGGTGGGGGTGGGGTCTGGCTGTTCAGCAACGTATGTTTAAAGAGAGGCTTTCCTTTATATATATATATTTAATCTTCCCTACACTGCATAATGTGTTCTCCGTGGTCAGCATCTTCTATCACACACCTACTTTACATTGTTTTAACTGGCTAAATATGCAGATGCATATTTATGCCCCAGATGGCGGTGAAGAGAACTTGGAAATACCCCAACAGTTCCTAGACATGATGGTAGGAGACCTGTTTTGGAGGCAGGATTAAGAGTAGAAGTATAAAAAGTTCAAATGGGGTTCCCATCTTGTCTGTGAAGTATTGACTTTCAGAAGTATTGACGTCAAACCTCTCCCTGACATTTGGGTACTCTCCCATTTTCCATCCGCAGAAAATGCCAGTATATACATTTCAGTCACTGGCAGGAAATGCAAGTGTGCACCAGCCCCTTGTCAGCTTGCCCTCAGGACTGAGTCTGCTGCGTGTGTCAGGCAGGCTAAGCAGAACAGATGGGACTGGCGGATGGATACTTGCCAGTAATAGAAATCAAACTAGGACCTGTGTTCCTGTGGCTGGATGAAAGACATAAACAGGCAGAACAACTTCTAAACCTGCATGGCTGACAGACAACCTGCACCCCTCACGCAACAAATTCCTCAAGCCCTCACCAGGTGGATGGGGCTCTGACTGCAGAACGTGTGTGCAAACATGTGGATTGGATTCTAGACCTGGCAAAAACGTAGGGTTTCTGGGTCAAAGAGAAATTCATTCTTTTTAAATGCGTATTTTGTCCCTCTTGCTCTTGTCTCATCTGTTCTCTGTCTCATCTATCCTGCATCCACTCTTCCATTTATCTTACCTGTACTTATTTAACCAACACACACAGAGACAGAAATAAAATAAAGCACTCGGAGATCAATATGATGCATGAATGTTTCTGCTTGCATGTGTTAGATGCTTTTCCCAACCCTTTCTCTGGCTATTGAACTGTAGCTTCCATGGGTCAGGGACTGTCAGCTAATCTTGTACAACAAGGATCCATCCATGGCTGGTCTTAAGGCACTAGCACAATAAACATGAATAACAGTAATGATGATACATCCTGCACAGTGTCACACAATTAGCTTCTCTTTGACCTATAGCAAATCTGTGAATCAAACTTGTGGTCTGGCCACTTAGTCTAGAGAGTCCTTGAACTCTGCACCTTCAGGAAGCAAAGCTTGTTCCCTGAGCACCTCTGGGGCTCACACACCTCAGAATTGTCTCCACTCAGGGCATTAAAAGCATGATTTCATCCCTAGGAAACAGCGGAGACAGAAAATAAAGGCAGGTTTGAATATGATTTGGCAAGTTTTGCTTTGGCTTTTTTTGCAGTGTGGTGTAAAGTGCATTCTAGCTAGGTGGCTCATGCCTTCTCCAAAGACTAAGAAACAAATCTGTTCCTGACAATCCTTTGTAATGCTATGCCAAGTTTCCTGTGCTGAGACTCAGGGGAATGGGAAGACAAAATATTTTGTCAGAAGAAATGCAAACAGCATCCTATGGCGTAACGTTTATGTCAGCTCTTGTCAGAGTGGTACTGCAGCTTCCCAGGGTCCCGTGGCAACAAGTCACAGCAGGGCATGGTTGGAAGCACGTGAAATGGCGTGGCTCTGTTTGTCTTTTCTGCCAGTTGTTACCTGCTCTGCTATGGGACTGGTGACTGTCCTAAAGCAGATGGGCCAAACCTCCCCTCCTTCCCAGCATGAGGAAGGACAGTGCACACCCTCTGGTCCCTGTAGTCCCAGACTGTGGTGGAGGGGAGGTGGCGAGGGGGTCCTTGGGTGACCCACGATGCACAGAGGGGTGGCAGTGCTGTGCTCCTCCAGACAGAGGCTTGCCCATGTACTGGGTAGGAGTGCCTGCCTGGGTGTTACTTGTCCACAACCAAGAGCAGTGGAGATTCCTGCAGCTGGGAGAAAGGAAGCCAGAGAGTCCCAGGGGCCCTGCCATCATTGGGATATCGGAAGAGAGGTCAGTCTAAGTCACCCCGGCATTGTACTTCACTGCTGTACATAACATTTGGGAGCCTGAATGCATGTGTGAGGCAGGGGCACCCTCAGAGACTGTGGAGGTGAAAGGCAGCGCTGGATGGATAGCTCAAAGCAATTAAAAGGTGGGTTTTGAGATGGGCTTGCATGTTTCCCTGTAGGGCAAGGCTGTTGTTGATAAGTGAAAATTAAATGTCTTTTGCTAATCCCCTCAGGGTGACGATAACCTGTCAGATGTATCCATAACTTGCACTCAAATCTCTCACTTCCTCCCACTCTTGAAAGTAATAGTTATCTTCAGCACCTCTGGGCTTGTATACTGTCATTGAGCTGGAAGAGACCTGAAGCTGCCATCTACTCCTGCAAGATGGGAGGGAGGAAAGGTAAGGAAAAATAAAGTGAAGGGAAGAAGAGGATAAAAAGGAGGAGCAGGGAGCCCATGTAAAGTTTGTTTCTTGGTAACCTTTCCAAGATGTACACTGCATGGCCTCTCTGGGCAAGTTGTTCTATGGTCTCAGTATTCCCAGTCCTGGAAAGCTTTTTCTGCTATCTAATCAGCATCTCCCTTAAACCTATTACTTCTTGTCCTACTCCTGATGGATTTCTAGATTCATTAACCCATGCCATCTTGCAGCATACTTCTATACAGCTGACGACTGTTAAGTACTTTCTCATTCTGAGATCTAAATCTGCCCTCCTTGCTGAATGACCGTGCTGTAACCTGTTGTTCAGGGCATTAACAAAAGCACCAAATCTCACCAATGACAAGAAAGGCTCTACCCGCCTTGGTTTGTCCTTCCATTTCTGGCCCAATGGAAGCTTTACCAATCTTTTTTTCACCTTTCCTGTAGCATGTTCTCCCAATTTCCTTATGAGAATCTGTGTGATATGGTGCAAAAGCCTTTCTAAGCTGAGCTGTAAGACAACAGTGCCTCCCCTCTAGCTGCAAAGCCTCAAAACCCTGTCGCAGCAGGAAATTAGATAAGTTTAACACAATTTCGCCTTGATAAATCTACACCAATTCCTACATTTTTTTCCTTTTTTTTTTTTTTCCTTACAGGGACATAGAGATTATCTTGCTGACTGGTTGTTGCTATATTCTTCTAGCAATTGAACTGCCAGGTCTGTAATCCCTGAGATCGTCCTGTCCCTACCCCTTTCAAACGAGATGCACTGTTTACCTTTTAACCATCTTCTGGTACCTCTCCTATTCTTCACAAGCTCTTAAAGAGTGTTAATGACTCAGATTTAATTAGACAGGACTTTAAAGGGTCCAGGATGAAATACATGGGACCCCACAAGTGTGGAAATGTCATTCCTCTCAGTGCATTGTAACCTAGCCTAAGCAAAACACCTCAAATTTCTGCCTTGCATTACCTTCGGTCTCACTTCATGCAAACTTGGATTTTTCCTGTCTTCAGCTGAGGTTCGTAGCATTAAGGTTCTAATCTAGTCAGAGAAACAAAGACAAAGAAGAGAGACTTCCTGACTTGGAGAGTATTTTAGATTTTTACCCTTTCGCTGAAGCTTTGGAGAATGGTCCCTGCCAAAGAAAGCTGCTGGGCAGAGGGCTCTGGTGCTTCCCCAGCCCCTCATACTGCCAGGGAGCTGCCACAGTGTGGGAGCACGACCCTCCATGGGACCTTATGGACAGCCTATCACAGCAATGCAGAGAGGCATACTTTGCGCTCAGGAGGGTTTGTCTGTGGACAATAAGGTGCAGTACCCAAAAAAGGAAAGTCAAAGCCTTAATCTGTGGCAGCAAAACTGAATCTCCAAAAAGAGACAGAAAACACTCTTCCCTTACCAACAGATTCATCCACAAGTAATTTGTTGAGGTCACTGGCATTGCCCCTGGTATAGCTGCTCCGAGGACAAAGTTCCTGTGCACATTTTCCTACAAAGCATTTTGAGAAAATGGGAAATGGAGGCTAGTGCTTAGGGCAAACAACTGTCCTTGACTGTATATTCTTGTCTAAAAGATGTGCCTGAAGTACAGACATAGCACAGAGAAAATCTACAAATGAAGAATTTATAAAATAAGGGGTCAGTGGGGTTTCTTTATCTAGAGCTAAGAATAATCAGAGCTGCAGCCAAGGTGCCTAGAGATATGGGTGGCAGTAATTAGTTTCATGCTGGGTTTAAAAGATAATGTATTAGATGTAATCATCAACAGCTCATGAGACAACAGAAGACAGGTTTAAATAACTGGTACATAGAGAAAGAAGGTACATCAGCTTAGCATTGTGTAAAATAATCAGTTTTCCTTTTACCATGTACTTATTAGTGAAATATGTACAAAAATATGCCCAATGTTGATGCAAAATTTGTTTTACCTATTGTGCACAGAACATAAACTTTCATGGTGGGAGTGGCAAAAACTACCAGTGCAAGGTTTAAGTTTCAGGCTTGACACTGTTCACCTTCCCCAGACTTTTAAAAAAGCCTTGTTTTATAAAGAACCAAGTCGCCCACTTCTCTGCTGAGAGAGGATCTCCAGCCTGGGAGGTGCCCAACTGGTTGCAGGATTGTAGGTAGGTGGTTATGAATGATCTGAAGATCCACCTCCCTGCTTCACCCACTCCTCCACTCTGCTCCCCAGACAGAGTGGTGTGTGACACAGCAGTGCCAGAGCTGCTCACACCAGCTCTGGGATGGCGAAGGACACTGCCAGCCTTGGGGGACTACAGTAGGGAAGCAGAATTTGGAGGAGGAAGGAAGGAAATAGGATCTTGTTCTCCCTTACCACGAGAGCAACGCAGAAAGGATGGAGAAGGCAGCAAATCAGGCCCTATGTTTCTGAATGACTATTTGGAGAACAGAAGGAGGCAATCTCAAGCTGGGTTTTCTGTGGCACATTGGACTTGTGTCTTCCAGCCCTGCTCCTGGGAAAGCTCTGCCTGAGGCACAGCAGAGCAAGGAGGAAGGCAGCTCAGCACCAGCCAGGAATGGAAATTATTCTGACAAGGTGTTCAGGAACCAGAAGGTGGAAGCCTGTTGGTGCGAGCGGGAGAAAGAGGCTAAAAAAGGCAGACAGTGTCAGTTACACAAGCTGGGATTGTAAGGCTGCTTCTTTTCTGAGTGAATATCAAGTACCTTGATTGTGGGTTTTGGAGTAGTAAGGCAGTAGTTTATTCATGTTCACATTATTCTGCTCTTCTCACAGATGACTCTGTAACCTTAATTACTCAGCAGCATGAAAGAGACACTGATGCCTGAAGAGATGCTATGTGAACTGTACACACTTGAGAAGGCTTATTGCACATGTAGAACGTGCACAATGTGCACTTTTTTTATCGGTAAATGGAAGAAACATTTCTGTTTCCAACAGAAACCAGGCAGAAAGTTTTCCGCTTGTGCAGAAAAGGTCATTTCCTTTACGCTCTATGCAGGTAAGAAAGAGTTTCAAAGGCGATAGCTACCTGATGTGAAATTTATAGCAGGTATCAGCTCTGTACCGTGTGTGGGGAGTGCTATGTGTCCCAAAAGGGGATTCCCAATAGCTGGTTGGCCAGACAGGGGCTGCCTTCAGGAACCTCTGAATTTCAGGCGTAGCTGGCTAATTGCTATGCAGAACTAGTTAGCTGAGATGTCTTTCCTAGAGGTAACCCTACGAGCTTTAAGAAATGCATCTCAATTAATGGACAGACTAAGTTCCTGGGAGCATAGTAGTTATCTTCATGTTTCTTTGACATGCTCATTACCTTAGGCAATACAGTAAAGAGGAAGCTGAAGGTCACTGAAAAGAAAAGAAGTTTCAATCTGAAAACAGTTCCTTTCTCATTCTGAAATTAAGGCATTTTCTCCTTTCTGGAGCATAAGGCTTCCTGGGTTTTCAAATCAAAATATCTGTTATATTTCTTTGATGCTTAGCTTATCTATTATTTTAGATTTTGCTATTAGGAAGTGTGCTTATTGGGCTATAATTGCATTACAGAATGATAGCAGAATGACACTGTTTCCTTGTCCAAGAACTTTGAAAGACTTCCAGCTGCTTTGGGATCATACATAAGGGTTGCTAAGTGCACTTAGTCAGAAGCACAGATGAAAAACTGTTATCCATCATAGACCCATTTTACAAATTGTTTTCTTCAGCTGTAAAAATGTGATGCATGCAATTTTATATAATACAAAATGTGTGAATGAATGACATTTCGTCTGGTTCTACAGGGTTTTTTGGGACAACACTTTCCTTTTTCAGCTAAATTTTCCCAAATTCTTTCAATAGTTTCCTGCATTATCCTTATACTACTACTAGCAAAAATATCTCTACAGAAAACAAGAAAGAGCACAATATTGAGAAAGAAAATACAAAACATATGGGAAGAGCAACAAGGAAAATAGTCATGACCTTTTTATTTATACCAGGCAAACTTTATGATATATGTTATCTATACTCTATTTTATCAGTGCCTCTGGGACAACTGCCAACATACTAGCTTAGCCAATTAAGCGGGAAAGCAAAGACTTCTTGAATATCACCATGATAGCAAATTTTCCATTTAGCAAGACATGCAGAAGATGGGAAATCCCAGACAGTGGGGTTTAGACAGAATAACTGGTAAATCAAGGGCTTGATTCATCACTGCCTTGCTTTCTTTTCACATTGGAATAGATCTGTCAAGCTCAACAGATTTCTACAAGCATAAAACCCAGAGAAATATCTTGGTGAGTCAAGTGACCGAAACTGAGACAATCAATACTTTTTTGTTAGTGTATTTTTCTTAGTTCATATAAAGTCTTTTCAGATTGTTTTTCTGCCTCAAGGAAACAGTCATTTAGTACTCGATCCTTCCCAGAATATATGTGGCTTCCACAAGTACATGTTACAATAAAAGCAAAGCAAGGAGCCATGTATTAAATCTAGCAAGCGTGTACTAAATAGATGCATAGCAATCAAGTCACCCTGCTTGGTAGTGGGCATGAAGCCTAAGAAGGAGATGTAAAATTAGTGCCTGATCCAAACACCACTAAAATCAGTGGGTCAGGGAGCATGGAGGGACTCAATTCTTCTGCTGAGTTTTGAGACTGATGCCTCACAAACAACATGATCACATTCACATGTAGAGCCTCAGCTCGTCATCCTCTGCTGTGCACCACACGAACCAATCAACACAGGAAGGTGCTGGCCTGTTTTAATCTAAGACAATTGCCTTTTAATAGTTGTGGCCAGCATCAAATGAAAGGGACAGCCACAATTTTAGAAGGAAATGAAAGCAGCCAACATAGTATATGGATAAAAAGACACCCTGCGAAACTCACTGCATTTTGCTACCAATAGAAGACCTTGCCTGGTATCTGCTGACAGTCCCCTTGACTTCCTCAGACAGCACCATCCAGCTTCCCTCACCATGCTCTGTGAAACTCAAGCCATCAGGGACTAACTGGAGACTCCCTTCGACAGGGATTCCAGGGACTGAGCAATGCTTAGCCATCTAAACATTTAGGCAGTGATTCCAGTGCTGAAACACAGGCTTCTAGTGCCCTTTGAGCTGTCCTGGGACATCTGAGACACCTTCCTTTACCAGACAGACGTGACACAGAAAAGTCCCTATGAGACCCGCGCTTTCTGTGGCAGTGCTGGAGGCCTGGCAGGGAGCCTGAGGCATTTTTAATGTCACCAAGTACACATTTGATGGCACCACTCTGTCTAAACTATGCTGGGGAGCCAGGCCTCCCGTATGGTGCATGGACGACAGTCATCCTGCTGCCTCAGGTTTCAGAGAGGCTGGATCAGCTCAGGAGGTTCCCATCACTTTCAGTTGAGTATGGAGTAGTTTAGAGCCATAATTCAGATAGCTCGAATATATGAGACTCCAATCCTTTATACTGTAAAGGAGAACCTCACTTGTGAAATAACTGGATCATCTTAAAGGACGATTTTTATGGCAGATAATCTAGGAAAGACAATCTCAGTAATCTCTGCAGTTTTCCAACTCTGAACTAAATGGCTTAATTCAGATGAATTGAAAAGGAAAATAGGGGATGGGGTCTATTTTAATTTTATAGTTCTCTGGAGATAAGTGGATCAGACAGCATATAGGTTATCAAATATACTGCTAACTAAACATTTAAGTGAACCCTATTGTGGGGTTAGAAAATCTCCAAGGAATGGTGTGACAAATGCCATAGGCAAACAGAAATATACTGTAAAACAGAAAACACCTCTAGAACACTTGACATGGAAAAGTTTCTGAAGAACAGATGAGAGAAACACCTAGCAGAGAGCCCAGGGAAGTAATTGATCCTACTATGAACATGGAAGTTAATTCAATGGCATGTTATAGACTTTGTTGCTTGATTAATTCCCACGAGAGCCCTCAATATACCGTGACTTTCTTCATAACTCTGCAATTTCTTTGTCCTATGGCTTCTACACAAACTGTTCTGTTAACCTTTCTTTACTTCTTCCAACGGGTTTCTTCTCCTTTTTAAGTGCCAGGCAGTAATTTCTATAGGTAACATAAAGAAACATAGCTTAGATCAAGCTATCAAGTGATCAAAGCTTCCTTTTTTTTGTCTTTTTTTTTTAATAAGAGCAGGGTAGAAAATTAAATAATATGCTCTGGATGGTAACTAATGTTTTTATTTAGTTAGGTGAAGAAGTGCAAAGGAACATATGTTCAAAATATCTTATAATTTAAGATATGTAGGATTCAAGTCCACAAAAACCCCAAGTTACTTCATTCTACAGTATGCCACAGTGTGCCTCAACACTTGTCTTTCTGCTGCTGAGACCTGTACGGAGTTGAGACCTGGCTCCGATTCTAATCTCACTTGTGTTAATGTAAATCCAAAATAGCTACTCTGAAGTCTGTTTAAAATGCTGTAATTGAGAGCAGGATTAAAGCTTTTAGGCCATTTTTTACACAGGGGTTTAGGTACCTGGTCTCTCAAAAATCAATTTAAATCAGATTAAAATTTGACTCTGAGGAATCTGTCCTACTGTCAGTTATATGTTATGGTGACCTCAGTGGCATTCAGTGGGAATTAGGCGCCTGGGTATTTCAAAGGTATAGCCCTCACTGTCTCAATAAAAACCCAGTTTCTTGTCATACAATTTCTGACCTGCTGAGGAAAGTGTTTACAAAACAGGTTTTGTCCCTTGCCTGGCATCAGAAATATATGTTCATTTTTGGTTAAGCTTCTTAAACTTCGAAGTCCCAATCAATACGCATAATTGTATTTTCCCCTTACTGATACTGGTTGTGTACTAACACATGGTGTCTTTGAATATTCCGTTCATCTATTGATCTGCTTTGTGTGGTTTACCCATTTTTCATAGCTTATGGAGGTGACTGACTGTGGCTGCCAAGGGGACTGGGTGACTGGCCCAGGGGACCAAAGTGATGGGGGTGCAGCAGATGCCTCAGCTGACATGGGGGACCATGGGACAGGCCCTTCCGGTGAGCGGAGTCGTGGTGATAACCAGCATGATCACGGAGCTGCAGATCACTCAGCTGTCTTCCACCTGACAAAACCTGTTCTGTTTTCTCCCTGCCTGACAGGCATGGAAAGTCACCTGGACGCACACATCCACTCTTAAAATACAGATGGGCCACATGAAGCTCCTACTTTCTCTGACTGGTTTATTGGTTGCCGACTGGTGCCTTGTATTTGGCAAAAGGTAACTATGCCCCCATCTGTGCAAGAGGTGCCCCTTTGGCTCTTTTACAGGTGGCTGACTTCCTTTAGAAACAGTCATTTTTATGCTGTTGGGATTTTTCTGTATTTTTAATGATGCAAGATTGGACAAGAGCCTTTTTTAGTATTACTTAAACAATAAATCAAAATTGACAAGAAAGGAGGAGGTGAAAAGTGAGTCAAAGCTTCTGGGCCATCAAAATTACTTCAGTTCATCTAAATTCTCTGGATTTTTTGAGTCACCCACCTGCTGTGGGCAAAAAAAAAAAGGGTTTCAAGTCAGGGAACTTCAATCAATTAAATATATCATCAATTAACATAAAACTCCAATCAGTGATTCCAGTATTGAGAAAAAAACCCCAAACAAATAAATAAACACTTACGGCAAACACTTCAGCTTCCCTCCGACACCTCTCCCCACCTTGCTGGTCTCAAATCCCCTTGCTGTATGTTGCACGGTCCCCTCAGCGAAGTGACAGCGGTGCAGGAGATGGGGTTTCCTACTCAACTACTCACCTCTGGGCAAGACTCATTTTGGGTTGGAGACACTTACATCTCAGTGACGACATACCCCCAGGTGTCCTAGATCCCACTGGAGACAGCAGAGAGCTACGGCAGAGGTTCAGAGAGCTGAACATAGCCATCTGAATCACTGAAGGACATCCCAGACCTCCACATATGGGATGTGACCTAGAGACTTCCTTGCAAAGGTGGGTTAAACTAGAACACCTAAAATGGCAGAGGATGTGAAAGTGTGGGCAGCTGAGCCCTAGTCCTTATAAACAGGGATGTCAGGGAGTGACTCAGCTGACCTGCCACTAAGGACCCAATTCAGCTGATTAAACACAGGCATCCAGCCCAGGCGCGCACAAGACATTGGAGCTGACATGACACAGGACCCACGGGGCACATGCACCCTTCTGGGATAGCCACTGGACGCTACACTGGGTACCAGAGAGCATGTAAAATGATGCTGGATGTCTATACTGAGTCAACTGAATAAATATTTTGATGTCTATTTTAGGATGGACTGAATCATACCCTAGGCTCTGCTGGTTGTTTTGACTTAATTACCACTGGCTATGACAGGCGCTTGCAACAATAGACCATATGCAGGTGCCTGCTTGTGAACATAGTTGTGAAATCCCATCCTTATTGTCTATACATGCCTATATGGACATTGAATGGGAAAACCCTGACTGCTCACAGGCCTAGTTAAATTGAAAAGTAATTGGAGATCAGTGTGACCTCTGGGCAGAAATCACAGGAGTGGACAAGGGAGAACCTGAGAAACACAGCACCTAGGAGAAGTGGGTATATGTCACTGGGGAATCTGCGTAGTCTGTAGCCTAAATTAATCTAGAGGACAGCACTGGTGGGCAGAACAGCCAGGAACCACTCCAGGAACTAACAGAAAGGCTTGAAAGTGTAGGATATGAAACTAGGTAGTGTTAAGATAATAGTAACATGTCCCACTTGTCATCCAAATTGTAACACTGATATTGAAAAGTATGCACTGCTGAGGAACAGCAGAAATGAAGAAAAATGTCATGGAGGAGTACTGTAATAATGCAAGAAATATGACTGAAAGAAATAGAAGAGCAAATCTGGGGAGGGGGAAGAATCTGTTTAAGTCAAACTCAGTTCAGAGAAGGACAGATGAAGAGGTTTTAGCAGAATGGTGCTACAGGTCTCTGGTGAATTCTTATAGTTGGAAATGAACAGAGATTGTATTATTGGAGAGAAATACTGTGAGATACTTTGGTGCTATAGTATAGTGTTACAGGATGACTGGGGTTTTTTTCAGTTTGGCCTTAGATGGCATGTGACTCATAATCCTACATTGTTCCCGGATAATACTAATATTATTGTTACATTAGCCTGTAATGTTGCTCGTAATTTGATTACTTTTAATCAGTCTCTGTAAGTGGATAAGTTAAAAAAGCTTGCAAGGTACCTTTCTAAATACATTACTATTATTATTTCAAAATGGCAATCTTTGATAAATTAAGGGAAGTAAATGGTGAAGTGAATTGGATTTGCATTGGACTGGTGGCGAGCCCGAGGTCTCAAGTGTGAGGGAAGCATAGAATTTCCTCAATCAACCGAACAAAATCTATTTGGACCTTGAACCTCCAGTGATGGAAAGAAACTTGTATGGAAAGGCTTCTTAAGAATAGTTGCAGGGTATGAGGAAAAGGAGAGACGTGACAAAATAGCCTTCAAAAAATCAGATCTAAGAAGTTATGCTTTAATAAAATATTTTTCTTATACTACATTCTTGTCAAGTTTTGATTTCTTTGTTACCACTCTGCATGGCTTTAATTAATTAAAAAAGAAAGAATAGAAGAATTAAGGGAGGCCATTTCTGAGAAGTGTTCCTGAGAGAGCTCTTAAGCCATATTTTCCTTTTGTCACACTCTGTATCAGGAAGTAAATGTGAATAAATGGCACGGGCAAGCATCTGAGGAACCCTGCAAAGTGGAAATGACATTTTCCCAAGGCACTACATAGCTGCCAGTATAAGCCTTTTCGTATATCTCCCTGCATCATGTGTACCATCATGTGGTACGAAAGGCTCAGGCAGATGGGGGATGGAAGTGAGGAATATCTGCTCCCTGGACTTCGTTCCCATTGCAGAAGGATGATGAGAGCTGGTGGTGAAAACAGTTTGACTTTCTTATGTGTTTTCTCATGGCTCATGGAGATCTTCACAGAAACAGGTTTGCAAGGAGAACCCCAGAGATGTGAGATGAGCTTGGGGGATGCCAAAATGTCCAAGCCCAGAATATATCTGCCCAGGGATCTGCTGGCCTGAGATTGCTGCACTCCCCCATGCCAGACCAGGCGTTATAGCCCATGACGGACAGATCCTCCCTGGTCACCAGCTCGGTCTGAATGTTCGCCAGGGTTTTTTAAAGAGGGAAAGGGAGGAAAGGTAAAACCTTTAGAGATGGAAGTTGAAAAATTCTTATTAGCAGTTGCAGCCTGCTCTGTGTTTTGAGATATCACGTTGCCTAGGAAGCCCAGAGGGGCAGATGCTCTCCCCTGCTTTGTATTTGCGCAACACTTAGCAGTGAGGATGAGCGGCTCCTATTTGGGACATTTGGGAATAAGACAGTACAAACGAGACTATTAACTCTTCCTCAGACAAAAGCATCATCCCTTTAGTGGTTACTGGAATCTGAAGTGTGCTTCAAATGAAAAAAACAAAAAACACTCCCAAAAAGCGAGAAACTGCTTTTGCTTTAAAAAAGCTCAAGGGTAATTTGTTTCCTTTGCCTAAAGGAAATCTCTAGGCTATATTGTAATTTCTTATCTTATTATGTGCTTTCCCCGCTAATTATTACGATTCCTTCTCAGGTTGTACTTTAATTATAAAATATCAATTACAATTTCTGCATGTTTATTGGCTGGAATGGCTACCCAGTCCAACAATTATCTGGAGTACTACACTGAATTCAAGCTCAAAGCTCTATCTTTTGAAAAGGAAAAAATAATATGAAAACCTGCCAATCTCCGAGTGACCACAGGAGGTAATTCCTCCATACCAGTTTTGATAATAAACTATGAACATTGACTTCTATCAATTAAGGTGCTTTCCAAAGCAATTCTCCTGTTTTGCTAATTTTTTTTAATGGTTATTTTTATTGAAAATATGAGAAACTATTAAGAAAGATAATTGCATAGCTTTCAGCATGAGAAAAAGACAAGATGGAACACTTTTATTACACAGATTTGAACATGTTTGATTCAGCTGTTTCACTCCTTCATCAAATGCAGCTTCCGGGGCCCAGCTACTGCCACTGGGCTACACTGACCAGGAAATGTCCAGATTCAGTCTAGGGATGAACGGTGGAAAGAGCTCCAGGGCAAGTTTGTATTTTAAACAGCAGTCTGGCTTCATTATATAAAACCACAGGGGTATAGCACCATTCACTTCAGAGGAGTGTTTTTGCATTTGCAGTAACACAGAGTTATCATCCTTGTTGGCTGGTTTTTGCGGTAGTTGGGATAAGTGTTGCATCTTAGGACTGCTGGCTGCAACGGGACCGTTCTTGCAGTAAAATATGGTTCAGCACAAATGAGGGTGGCAGGAGCTCATGCTAAATTGAATAGATGGAGGGTTGGAGTCCTCCATACAAACCTCGGAGCATTGCCTCTCCTCGCTGAGTCTGTGTATTTTCTGCCACGACACTAAGTGTGTTCCATTCTAATTAATTTACCTGTGCTGGTTTTGGTACAGCGTGACTGATACAATTAGAAATCTGTCCAGTGTAGGAGAAAAAGATGGGCACTGTCAAAGCCGTGCTGGCCTGTGGATGGGTGGGGATGGGTGGGGAAGCATCCCACCCTTGCTGGATTTTCCTGTGGCAATGGCTGGATGTGCTTTCTTCTTCCGTCTTCTTGTTCTCACACAATACATATTCATATATGCTTTGCATCCAGCCTTTCTTTTCCAGAGTGCTTGTGCCCTGTGCCTCCAGTGAGAACTTGCCCTCATGTTATTCCTGCAGTTCCTGCCTTCCTGCTCTGAGGCACCTCCCTGCCCAGCCCCTCTTTCCTCTGTTCTTGAGCTTTTGCTGGCCCACCAGTGAAGCTCCAGGTATATAACCAGTCATGCTGAGGAGAGCTGTGATGAAGTGAGCCAGGCTCTGCAGCCACGACGCTCTACCCTAACGAAGCCTTTGATGCCATGCCATGATCCTTTCCGCCCTTCATCTTCCTCTTCCCCCTTCCTCCGCAAAGTACTTACTGTCTCATGACTTCTAACAGATGGCCAGGGGTGCCTTTTCTCAGGCTCCCTGTTTACCCCTGCAGGCAGGAACACAGCCGTGGCTCCTGGTCCCTCCTGGTGGGGCTGGGTCCTCCGCTGAGATCTTGAAACACAACCTGCGCTCCTGTGTCCTGCCTTGGGATTTGCCTTTGGCACTTCCTACAGAACTCCCTAAAATCTTCTGGTCTATGATGAGGGAGGTGCCAAAGAGAAAAGGGAGGAAAGACAGGACCCTCTGGACGATGAGGAAGAACAAAGAATCAAGTGGAAGTTTTGGGGAAGGAAATAAGAAGTTGGACTGAGAGCTGCAGAATGGACTTGTAGCATGGACGTAATTTTGACACCATACTGCTCAACTCTTCCAACATACACTGAGACTTCCACCCCTTCTTGGGGGTACTGAATAATATGAGTTTTTTAGTCAGTCTTTAGCAGCTGAAAACAGAGAAACCACTTGTAGGGTTTGTTCTGCAAAATATTTGCAGCTGCTGCTTCAGCCAAGTATAAATTTTAATACATAATGTCATAAGAAAACATTCATATACAACAAACGTGGTAATCTGGAGCTAAACAGGGTTGGCAGAGAGCAGTGCTTATGTGAGAGAGGTTGGCTCGATACTCTCTTTAACAGTGCAAGCACTTGGGCGTTGCAAAGCTGATGGTCACGTTGCCTAGCAGACTGTGGAGATGGCAGACGGATTGCTCAGCAAATGGCTATATATGGATGGTGACATTTCACCATGCAGTTAGATGAGAAGTATTTGTGGGCAGGAGCCACTTTTTTCACCCTGTGTTTGTACATCTCCTAGCACAGTGAAATCCTGGGCTTTTTTGTGGGTGGCAAAGTGTTGCTGTGCTACAAAAAAATAACAAAAAGCACAGTAGGAGGAGCTGATTGTGGGCTTTCCTATTAACTGTATGAACACACACAGATGACAATATACATCATGATTGTACCACAGCTTCTTGGGTGTCTTTAGTATGGTTGCCAATTAATCCTTTTCAATGCCCGTCTTCGTCTTTAGGTGTCATGTTTTGATGGAGGCAGCAAGGCTCTGTTTGCCACCAGTCAGTCTCATACCATGCCACTGTGAGCCGTCCTGGGGCTTGGCATGCTGCTGCTGTATTAGCCCTAGCCAGATGAATGGAACCACAACAAATGCCTCCATGATGTGAAACTCATAAATACTGAGCTGTATGTAGCACACAGCTGGAATCTGGTACTGTTGTTGCTGCACCCGGCTCAAGTGACAGACGTGAGAAATCTCTGTGCCTTGGCAAGTAACTGGCATTCTTATGACTGTTTGCAACACGCTGTTGATGATGAATAAATGAGCGCGGGTGCAAACATGCTTCTGAGTTCGTGACTGGACTGCACCCTTTGCAGACATGTTTCTGCCTGAGTTGAGACACAGCAGCGACTGCAGCATCTCCCCGTTGTTCCTGTCTATCACATTCACTGGCTCGGTGTTTATGGTTTATGGGAATAGCTGGATGAGTTACTGTGCTCGCTGGACGCAGAGTGCTCCGATCTGTACATTGTAGTTTGCCATAACTAGTCACCTCACAGCTTTGTTCAGAGACAACAGTGATTTCTACCAGCACTTCTACCGTTGATGTTTCTTTCCCTTGTGCTGCTTCTCTTTGTTCCAGTCACACCAAATTCAATCTGTTTGCTCTCATCTGCACAGACACCTCGGCAGCCACAGACCCCAGTGTCTGAGTGTGATTGTGCTTTGCCTTCTATTCTTGGGAATAGTATGAATGGTATCCAAATCCTCTGCTCCCCTGCAGTCTGACTTGTTTGACATCAGCTACCCTTTCAAACCACAGGCACAGAAATCACTGAGTCATAAAAAATAGAGCTGGGAGGGCCTCCAGACTTCCCTACACTATTCCTTGTTCCTCGAATAACCCTTTCGAAAATAGATTTGCATCTGTTTGCCTGTGCAGGGGCCTCACTGTCCTCAAAAATGTCTTACCTTGCACATAACTGTGTCTACCTGTGATTTAGTTCATGTTCCCCTCTATCTTCATTGCTTGTTTGCCAGTACATTTTTGGTGCTCCTCACCCTCATTCTGAAACCCTTGTCTGGGTTCTCCTGCTGTAGTGTGGCAAGTAGTTTGGAAAAACTGCAGGGTATGATGCAATCAACCCAGAGAATCTGACGTCAGACTTCCTGATACTGCTCCACAAACATGACTGCAAAACTAATTTTGAGGATTCACTTTTATGGATGAGAAAGCAATTAGGAACATAAAGAAATTAAGACATGCTGAGGAGGGTCAGAGCAATGGACCCTCTTGCCCAGCACACTGTTTATGACAGTGACACTGGGAGAGGTTGATATGGATGATCATGTGAAGCTGGCCACTTTCTGTGGTCCATTCTGCTCATACCCTACCAATATTCAATCTTGGTGATCAGAGTAGAAAAAGGTACTGGCTGTGAGAAGATCCAGTTCCTCTAGGCAAATCACTGGGATCTTCCATTTATCTGCTTTATAGAAGACGAGAAGTGCTCATCCCTGACTACTTCCAAATTAAGGATGTGAGTGACTTCCAACTAATCATACCTGCTCCCCTGGGAATGCAGCACGTGCTACAGACAGACACATCACAGACTTTCCTTCAGAAATAGACCTAACACTGTCTTAAAACTACTTAGGATTTTTCATTCCTATAAGGCTGCCCCACTGTTGTAGTTGTCATCAACTTCTCTCTTATTTCCTTCCCAAATTTATGACCAGCAGCAGGTGTTGATCTATTTCTTTTTCATGCGGCCTTCCCTCGCTGGTCTTTCCCAGCCCAGCATAGGAAGCAGTCTTCCCCTTTCAGCTTTCACTTTGCTGGGCTAACCAAGGCAGGCTCTTGAAGTCTTCGTCTTTTTCTCTGGATAATATGAATTACCCTTCCCTGCCCTTTCCTCCAGTAAAGATTTATTCCTGTCTGGAATGTTTTCCACATTAGACTGAATTCAGTTACGCCAGAGTTTAAGGGATGGATGAAGATGACAAACTCATTTCACACAGGCTGTATCAAAAAAGACTCCAGAGAAACAGTTTTCAGTTACTAGCTTTGGCGAGATTTGAATTATCAAGCTGTCCGTCTCTAGTAAACAGCATCAGTCAGATTTTTAGGTCACATCAAAATGGGTGAGTCACGAATTCATGATTAAAAAAAATATATCCAACAACAGAAAACCCAGACAGTCTCATGAGGATTCCCTCACCTTGGGTGGAAGTCTTGTGCAAACCACTGGGGCTTTCGGATTTGTTTTTCTTGAGCTGCAGCTGCATCCAGCTCTACACAGAAAAACAACATGAGCTACTCCCCAAGGCCCGTCCCTTTGCAAGCCTCACCCTTTCCACCACTTCTGGATCCAATAGAGGACCAAAGCTATGGGCGTTGGTTCAGCTTTACATGGTCATAACCAAACTTTGGAAAAATTTTTTGAAAAGTTTTCAGTTTCAAGGATTAGATTTTAGCAAATATTTATTAATACTACCAACCTACAAATCTAAGCTCACATTTTGGGAATAATGCAAGATCTTGGCTGGAGAGAGCAGAAGAGGCAGTGCAGATCTTGGAGATTTTTTCATCATTTTTTTCTGTGGAACATTTTCGTGCTGCAGAGTCTGGAGCTGCACCACTAGGCACTATGGGAACCTCGCTTCAGCAAGGCTGCGAGGGGATGACTACAGAGGGAGAAAAAGCCCCAAAAACCAGGAGTGGTATTTTCTGAGGTAGAAAAGTACCTCTTCTGAAAAATATTCTGCACAAAGATCAGAAAGCTCACTCTTCATAAAATAAAGCTCCTTTGTTTCTGTTCGGTGAATGTTTACAGAGAGGTGCACAGCTACACAACAGCATACCACAGCTGGCTTTATCAGTGTGTGATAATACAACATGAAAGCAAAGAAAGAAAGGTAAGTTTTTTTAACACAAAGTATCTGCTCCAGGAAGGTATCTGTCAACACTTTCCTAAACCTCTATTTCCAAAGGAGCAAGAAAGTTCATTGGTCAAAAGACTTAAAAGTCTTGATGCCTGAAGTCTCTTTATTTATTTATTTATTTTTTTACTTTGTATGGAGATGCAAGTACGGTGTGGACAACAAGGTTCTGCTAAGAAAATATTTTTGTCAACATTCAGCATACAATCTCTCTTTTCTACGTCCATTCTCCGCTATGATACACCTCGCACAACAGAGCCATGAGTTAATTTTTCGCTCTTCTTGAACAGCAGTTGTTAGTTTCATTTCATGGAAACTCACTCCCCTGAGAGTTTTCCAAGACCAATACAGTCAGTCATCTGGCTATAAATTAAGGCACACCTGCATTTACTGATTTCATTTGAAGAAAGCTAACTAGCTATTAACACTCCACCCACTTCCATTTTGAGCATATTTATTCCCACTCTCATTTTCTTGTGCAGCTTATCCAAGCTTTAGGATATTGGGTTGGTCTTTGGTCCCTACAGGTAAGAAATGTTGGTCACTTTTCAAGAGTTATAATACAAATTAAGAATATTTCAAAAATTATAGGTTCAGACTCTTTCAATGCCAGACCTGGAGGCATTAGCTGGAAGGTGGAAGTGTGGACTCTGCAGACCTACCATTTACTGTCCATTACAGTGGAGCAGCTAAGAGTGAGCAGGGAACACGACATAAGTGCTCTGCCCTTAGGAGCCTAGCAGCTTCCCTGAGAGCCCTAGTTACACACACACACATGCACACAGATACAGATGTATGTATAGGTGTGTATATATATGTATATCTCTCTAAGAGACAGCGAGCAGGAGAGAGAGCTTTTGGTGCAGGGAGAGGAAGGGGAACTTCACCCCTCCAAGAGAGTTGTGCCCTCTGAAAGCCCCACAAAAAGAACCTCCTGGGGATTGTAGCCCCACTTCCGAACTCTTCGTGCACTGGAAAGATAAAAAACACCCCCAAACACACTGATATTTGATCTCTCTTGAAGGAGGTAATTATCAGATTACTGTCTACATAAGGGATACGTTATTGCTTCTTAAGAGTAATGGTGTGGCAATTCTAATTACTTCGGTAGATCTTACACCACTTACTATTTTTGAACAGAACAATTAGTTTAATTACACATTGTTTCCAAAGCGGCTGAGCACTCGTCTGGCTCTAAATGCACACAAAGGTTAAAGTGTCTCAGCTGTTCTGTCCCGAGGAGCGGGAACGCCATACCCCACCGGGGCCAGTGCAGCCCCAATGAGCTCATCAGCTGCTCCACCCAAAACAGGCTGCAAAACCCAAAAGCTGGCTGCAAAGCCCAAGAGCAGCCTGCTGCTCCCGAGCTCTCTGTGTAAAACACTGATGGAGAGCGAGGGAGAGGGAAAGGAAATGCTGTGTGGGAGCGGATGAGCTCAGTCCAGGGGCAGAGCATCTCTCGCTTCTGGTGATGATGGATTTGACTGCTTTTGGAAACATAGTGCAAAAGCAATGCCTCATAGAGACGGCAGGGAAGCCCTTGTGCGCAAGCATGGGGAGAAAAGAAATCAAAATGGCTCTGGGGTTTTTTTGGGTAACACATTTGTAAGAGGGAACAGGCAGGAATTTGTTGTTGTGTTTTTGTAAGGCAGTGGTAGCCCTACCAAAGTTGAGGAAGGGTAAGAGGTAGGGCAAGGATAGATGCCACTCTGAGGTTTCATTTCCTAAAGGCAGAGATGACCAAAAGGGAGCTGCATAAAGGGAGAAGATAGGCATTTTGGGTTATGCTTCTGCAGCAAACATGAATGATGGAACAAAGGAATGGAATAATTAAGTCCCTCAGAATGACAGTTCCTCATTGTGGTGGGTTGACACTGGCTGGCTGCCAGGTGCTCACCAAAACTGCTCTATCACTCCCCTTCCTCAACTGGACAGGATGAGAGAGAATGTAACGAAAGGCTCATGGGTCGAGATAAGGACAGAGAGATCACTCAGCAATTACCATCAGGAGCAAAACAGGCTCCACTTGGGTAAAATTAATTTAATTTATTACCAACCCAATCAGAGTAGGGTAATGAGAAATAAAAACTAAATCTCAAAACATCTTCCCCTCACCCCTTCCTTCTTCCCAGGCTCAACTTTGCTCCTGATTTCTCTACCTCCTTCCCCCCAGCAGCACAGGCGGATGGGGAATGGGGGTTCAGTTCATCACACATTGTCTCTGCCACTCCTTCTTCCTCAGGAGGAGGATTCCTCACACTCTTCCCCTGCTCCAGTGTGGGGTCCCTCCCACAGAAGACAGTTCTTCACAAACTTCTCCAGCATGAGTCCTTCCACAGGGTGCAGTCCTTCAGGAACAGACTGCTCCAGAGTGGGTCACCCACAGGGTCACAAGTCTTGCCAGCAAACCTGCTCCAGTGTGGGCTTCTCTCTCCACAGGTCCTGCCAGGAGCCTGCTCCAGTGTGGGCTTCTCATGGGGTCACAGCCTCCTTCGGGCATCTGCCTAGTCTGGCATGGGGTCCTCCATGGGATACAGGTGGGTATCTGCTCCACCGTTAACCTCCATGGGCTGCAGGGGGACAGCCTGCCTCACCGTGGTCTTCACTAGGGGCTGCAGAGGAACCTCAGAGGAAAGCGCCTGGAGCACCTCCTCCCCCTCTTTCTTCACTGACCTTGGTGTCTGCAGAGTTGTTCCTCTCACATATTCTCACTCCTCTCTTCTGGCTGCTGCTACACAGTTTTTTTCCCCCTTCTTAAATACGTTATCATGGAGGTGCTACCACCATCGCTGATGGGCTCTGTCTTGGAGCTGGCTGGCATTGGCTCTATTGGACATAGGGGAAGCTTCTAGCAGCTTCTCACAGAAGCCACTCCTGTAGGCCTCCCCAGTACCAAAACCTTGCTGCGCAAACCAAATGCACTCATCTGGGACAGTAAAAGCTGAGGAGGAAGGACGTGAAGGTTTGAGGTAGTAGAAAGCCCTGGGAGAGAAGTATGGGATGCGTAGCTGGATGATGGCTTCAGGAGTGAAGCTGGGCTGTTACGTGAGCACAACACAAGCTTTCCCACAAGCTGTCCCACAAGCTTCAGAGATCAACAAGGAAGAGTATTTCTCACTCACTCTCTGCTGCTTGCATTTTACAATCAGTGTCCATAACTTTGCAGTTTGCAGGACTTAATCAAAGATTTTAATTCCCGTCCTCCATGGCAGTGAGTAAGGGTATGGTTTTTTGAGAGCCCATGGTTTATTTTGCCAGGTCTGTGGCAAATGTTGAACACGTGACAGGGTAATGGAATTGTGTAATTAGTCCTGAGTACTGCAATCACCTCAGACTCCAGTTTATAAATCACTTACACCTTATTGCCTGGCACTGGGGGAGAAAGGAATTTTTGCATTGACCTTCCTTGCTGCTTCTGCAGTTGCTCAGCCTGATTGATCTCGCTGGAAGTTGCAAGGGACTTGCGGAAAAATCTGACTACTGCAGACACAGGCAAAGAGGCTGGAGAGCAGGTGTAAATACCTGCACATCCTGCATTCAGTGTGAATAAATGCCATTCATGGATGCCTGCAGACTTTCCCCCAAACCTTCATTAAGCTTGCATAAGCATATCTTATCAGAAGATCTCAGAAAGAAGCAGGGTGTGTCTATTCATTCATACCAGTGGCAACCACAATAATGAAGTAATCAAAGACGACGCGCAGTATGCAACAGTGGCTGTTCGCAGGTGCACTGTTAGATGTGAACATACAGGGTGTGCTGCAGCCACCCAGGACTCTGTTCTGCAAAGCTATCGCTTCACAGCACATCGTTCCAAGGAAAATAGCCTGGAGAAATAACCCAGCCTTTCCACACTGATGCACTCGCAGGTCCTGTGAGTGGGTTTCTACATGAAGACCCTGTCACTTCTTCCATTACCAAAGCTCTGCTTTTTAATAGCAGCATGAAATGAGTCTTCCTGTACTGTGCACATCCCTTCCCCTGTTCTGTGCTGAAGTTACCCACATCTCTACTCATGCCCCTGCTCTGAGCTAGGGCTCCTACTCTCTTTCTGCATGCCTTTTCTGAGCCAGGTTTTTTCTCACTGCTGGTTTATTCTTCTGTCAAAACAGCTGGTTATTGCTGAATAACAAGGACTGAACATCAGTGTAAGGACAGATAACCTTGATGGAGCTTTGCTTGGGTGGGGAGTCCCTATGTGTGGTCCCTCTGCTCAGCCAGACAGGCATCAGCTGCTTCCTAATCAGCATGGCAAAGGGATCTCCGTGATTCAATTGAGCAGGAGCAAATGAGGAAGAAGAGAGGAGGACCTCAACACTTCAAAAGCCTGAGCAGGCTTTTGGGCAGGTGAGGATATGGGAGTGAGGGTGGCTATTCCCAGCTTTGGCATGGATCAGTCATTTCCCAGTCATTGTCAGTTTATTTGCTTTCTCAGTGTATCTGGTATGCAGTGGCCAAGAAGTCATTCTGCAGAGGCATTGTCTTCCTCCTGTGCTCTGCAACACACCCCCAAACACACCAGCTTTCCACTGTGTTGGGACCCTATCAGCCCTCAACAACTCCTCCAGCATGCCTTAGACTCCCAGCTGAAGAGCGGATCTGTGAACGCCATCTCCCATCTCACCCTTTCACCCCCATTGCCTCAGTCCTGCTGTTCAGGGCTGAACTGGCTGAGAGGGCGAGTAGCTGGATGGTGCCTTCAAAGGGTAGTCTCCAAGCTTTCAGAGAGGGCACAAATCTTCCATGCTGAATCACTGTATTCACAGATGGCAGAGGCCAGAACATAACCCCAAAAGAGACCAGAGGGAGAATGGTGATCCTGTCACCCACGTTCATGCTTGAGCAGGTCTCATGGGGCTGATGATCTTCTGCTGCCCTCCTGTACCTGCTGCAATGAAGAAGTCACACTCCAATCCCGAAGTTTCATCAGCTGAAGTAATTCTCTTATTTATTAAACTACTTGCTTGTTTTGTGGGTTGCAGTAGCAGAGCAGTGACGAGATTTCACTGTGGACACAGAGGAGAGAGGCTGAACAAAGCTGAAGACTCACAGACTTCCAGGGACCTCTCTGAAGCTGGATGGAGCGCCTGACTCCCTTGTGGGCTATCAGCAACAAAACTGGCTGATGTGCATGAGGTTTGCTGCCTTCCTGAGGCACAACAGCTTGGACCAGAGCTTTGTACTTGCTTTACAGTCGGTCGCTTCTGTTTGCAAACCTGCTGCAAGAGAATCCCACTATGAGCCTTTTTATATAGTAAGGCTGCATTCCTGCCTTCTGTGTTATTAATACATCGGTAAAGATTACTTGTAATATTTTTCACTTCTGTAACATGTTCTGTCTGGGGAATCTCAGAACATTTTGCAAACATTAATTAATTAGACTTGCAGCACCACTACTTACTAGCTAATTGTTGGCCTTGTTTTTAAAGAAGATTAGTTTCCGCCTGCTCTCGATGCTCCATCTCCCACATCTAGAATAGCCTATGTCAGGACATGTGCAGCAGATGGACATGGTATTAAAATGCCCACGCTGCCCAAATCCCTTGTCTGCACTATGGCATCAGATTACGCACTTTAGAAAAACAATCTAGTCCTAGAACTGAGATGCTTGGATAATCAAAGTACTATATGTGTTGTAACAGCTGGCTTAAAAAACAACAAGTTGGTGGCTAAATTCAGATGGGTGTTGGGCTGGATGGAAAGGGGGCTCACTATTTTGGAATTTATAAACCTTTTTTCTATGGGCTTGTGTTACCTGAATTTAAATGATTTTTTTTTGCTTCAGTTGACCTGCTAGTATTGGGGATTTTTAACTGTTTTTAGCAAGGAATACAAATTGAAAAGGTTATATTCATTCCTATCCATTATCTATGTTTCTCTATAGGCACCTTGTTTTTCCAGACACCTCTGTTCCTCTCATTTGTGTTTGCAGACACTCTGCTTACGTACTTGTTATGTATACATTGTGATTTCTCTGACACAATTAAAAAAAACAGTCTGGTTTCTTTTATTCTTCAGTATATTCCGATATTAGTGTTCACCCTCCAAATTCAACACCAAAAAGGTTTTCTCAAGAAAGATATGAAGACTGCCAGAATTATTATATTTGGTTCTTGACTACTCAAACTTTAAAGTGATACCTTAAAGGCAATTCTTCTTGAGGTCCTGGGTTTTATTTTCCTCCCAATTCCTTTTGTGCATTTCTACATTTCTGTGCTGAATCAATACAATGCCAGACAATCTGAAAAAAATAGAAAACAATCTATGGAATGATAAATAAATCTGTCACATATAATCTGAGACTAGACTTCTAAAAAAAGCATTACCAGCATCTGACACAGAGGGCGAAAAGCATATTGCTGCTGTTGCTATTGCTGTTGAAACCATTTCTTGCTGTTTCTACTTACCTTAACTTGAGTTTCTCTAGGTTTTGCTGATGCCCCACTCTAGACAATTTCTATGAGTGAAAAGAAACCGACCAGTTTTTACGTCCCCCACTGTTTCCCAGCAAAATATCATCTCTTCCCCTCTTCCATCGCACTCAAGACCCACTGTTTCTGAACAGCAAGTATTGCTGAAATTGATTTGCTTTAAATGAGAAAGTCCTACTATAGGAGGAACCGACATGCCACAGAAGGGCCACAAAGTTGAACTGTATTGAAATTCTGATTACTTTACCTTTTTTACATCCTTAACAACAGTTGGGGCAGTAACAAGAGAGTCAGTCCTCTTACCCAAGCTCAGCAATACAATATCCCACGACAGCAGTAGGGTAATAGAAGTGCTGTGATGAATTGATGGGTTCATTAGTCTACAATCAATGGATAAGACTTCATAATAGAATAGACCTCACAGGAGCCAAATACCAGCGCTTTAATTGCAGCAGGTGCTCAGTGCCAGGGCACGTATTAAAAAGAAAAATTAAATGTTTCACTGGAACAAAAAAATCCCTAGAATCAAGCAGACTACTGGAACAAAGAACAAGTTGCCAAAAGAGAAAAGAAAGAAAAGGGAACACATTAACTACCATGCTCATTTCCAGCTTTGCAAACTGGAGTTGTACACCTGAAAGCTGAGTGTGTTGTCTGCTATCTGGCCTCCGTTGCAGTAATAGCCGAGTTTATGCAATCTGAAACGTGCTTGTCCCCACGGCACCTTTGTGAGGCCAGGGAAGCTCTCTTACTGCCTTTGGTGGCAGAGAAGTGACAGCTCGGAGGCACAAGTCTGTCCAGGCACTTCATCTCTGCTGGGCTGAGCGGGGAGCCAGTGTGCAAGAGGTTGGGTGGGAAGGTACGGGAAGGGACAGGATGGAGCCCAGTCCTGCTGGCCCCCTCCTGCCCCTTGTCGCAACACACTGCCCATTTGCAGGCACTGCCATTTTGGGAGCAGAACATGAAAACAAGCTGTCATGCTTCCTCTCCTGCAGAGATTTCAATTCTCTCTGTGGTTGTTCTCCTTTGTGAGCTGTTCATGGCAGGCAGAGAATTAGGCTGAGGCACTCTCTTCCTGCCTCTACAACTGGGCTTTTGTTCTCACCTCCAGCAGCCACTTTGCATCACGGCTGCCTTTGCATCAGGGACACGCACAGCGGGACCCTCACCTCAGCAGGCTGCAGATATAACACTAGAGGCAACACCAACAGTAAAATATACACCTTTTGCTCACTTGGTGCAGGTGAAGGATGTGTCTCCTGGATGTGTTCATCCCCAGACCCCTGCCGGTGTGGTGGAACAATATAAATCAAGTGGGAGAAGAGGGCATCATGTGGGTGGTATAGCACCAAGCTACAAGGAAGGGAGAAATAAGTCCTATCAGGTCAGGAGCTTGTGGGTTTGTGGTCTACAAGACATGCTAATTATGATTACATAGAGGATTATTCTAGCATTGGAGACAAAATTCTGTTCTCTGTTACTCAGTTTTGCCACTACTGAGGTTCTGGGGTGCCTGAATGTTGGTGTAGTTGGACCCAAGCAGACAAACCTAGCCCTGATTTTAATCAGTCCCCATGCCGCTTACTTCAACAGAGGTTATGTAGTTTATACAAGAGTTGATTATTTCCTATTGCACACAGTCAAGTTCGCAAAGAAATACACAGTAAAACCATGCTTAGAAAAGTTAAAGGGAACAGGCTAACAGCAAGTGTCCTTGGTGATGTCCTTGCCAACAAAAATGTGGCTGAATACAGTGCCTTAAATACAATGCAAGAGAGGATATTTATATAAAGAAGCACAAACCTGTTTAAAAAAGACTATGCATATCTGTTAGGGTATCTACATACATATGTTTTTGTGATTGTACACACATGTGGGGAGACTAGCATATATATATAGACAGATATATGAATGTATATTTATATATGAACAATATTACAGTGTATGTGTGTGGGTTTCTTTCAGTGTAGTTGTATATATCTGTATATAAACACAGACACACACAATGTGTGAGACTATGATACTTACGAAGGTGCCTGTTCCTGTGGTCATGATAATCTCTGTAGGGCAACTGCACACTGAGAATATTTTTGTAAGATTTAAGTTTTTCATATTTCAGACTTCAGAGATCAGCATCTGTTCAATTTACCATAAGCTGGCAATTTACCATAACAGAAGTGGAAATGAGCTGCTTACGACTGATCTCTGTCTCCTCATGCGGTATATCTACACGTCACACTCTTGTACTTCTTAGATCTGCCAGTTGTCCCTGCCATCTACTTACGTATGGGCACTCTCACTCTGCTCAGGGACATGCCGTTCATCTCTCTTAGCAAGGAGGCTCCAGTGGACGCACATCTGCTGTCACCACGTGTAAAACAGGCATCCTGGACACAGCTGAGATTACGAGCTTCCCAATGAAGCGTCTGAAGAGCCTGACTCACCTGGTTTTGTAGCCTTTACTCTAGTGTTAGTAGATCTATTTTCATCTTTGGTTTCATATGACTAAAGAACTGGAGAGCTGGACTTTTTTACTGCCGTGGGAAGAAAAAAGAACAAAGACGGTGATGATCCAGGCAGAGAGGACTGGCTCTTTTCTCTGCCACAGGCTCTCCTTTTCATCTTCAGAGAGTCACTCACACCAGCACTTTCAAAATGCGGCTACTGGTTCCTGGTATGGAATGTAGGACAACTCATTTCAGTACTTGGGTTTCAACGCCTAGCTTTGGCAGCCTGGTCTGAATAGTTTATCCTTAACATTCAGTGCTGCTTATAATGTTAAGAAGGCTTTACATACACCATCAAAGACTAGAGAAACAGTTTCAGTAAGAGATGCTCTTCATGCACAGAGAAACTGCTATCAGCGACTACTGTATTTCTTTGTATGCGCTGAGCATACACCGAATATTATCCACTGCAAATTCCATTTTAGTGAGACTGCTGTGGGCGATTGTTCTTTTGTGCAAAGTGTCCTGGGAGAGCACAGCTATAGCTCACTATTGTCTCTTTCTTCCATTGTCGTCGGAGTTCATTTTGTACTTTCTTGAGCTGATAGCTCTGTACCGCTATTGGTCCAATACAGACAGGGCAGCGAGGAAAAAAGACTTGAGATCAGCTCTACTTTTTGTAGCATCCTACTGCATTTTATCAGTTTGTCGTTAACAATAGCTGAAGGCAAGGCCTAATGATATGCTGTTGTTAGGAAGCATGAGTCTGAACGTGTGAGGGAGAATATCATAAAACAGAAATAAAAATAGGGGCAATAATATGAATGTTTTATCTGCTATGAATCTGTTGAAAGATAATGGGTTGTTATTGAACAGCCTAATGAGAATGAATAAAATATGTATGTCATATAAATAAAGGGAATAAGTGCAAGATATGTTAACAGGGGCTGGGGGTCTGAAATGGAGCAGGAAGTAGCTTCTGTTCGACTTCATAAGAAAATGCTGCTCCATGACTTGCTTTCTGCACGGCTGACAGGAATTCTTTTCAGGAGCCCAGTATTACCAGCAAAGCCTCAGCCGGCAGCTGGACATGGCTCAAAGGTAACAAGGATTTGCAGGACTGTGGCTGGGGAGCTCATGGGCTATTTAGCATTCAGGAATAAATATGAAGAGAAGGGAAGCTCTGGATACTGACAGCTAGAACGAGAAAGTGGGAAAACCTTGATCTTCATTTTTTTGAGGACAGAAGTGGTAAAATTTTCATTAGAACACTACAAAACAAATTATATTTTACTAGCAGGACAGTGCTATAGTACTCTCAAGGTGGATGATAATAGGAGAATGAGCCCTAGAGACAAAAGAAAGCTTCCTACAGGAAATTAAACCCAAGCTTTGCAAATAAGAACAATAGCCTACAATCCAGGTAAAACTACAGACACAAATGAATGAATACAAAATGAACATTAGCAGAGCCTGAAGCAGTGACACCTCAAAATACAAAAGAGAGGAGAGTGGCTTCACAGCACCTACTGAAACAAATTTATAACAATATGCATACTAATGAACCTGAAACGCCACTTAGTTTTTGCATCCATTATTCATTGTTCAGCTTTATAGGAAACGAAGCGGTACAATGGAACGATTACAGGGAGCGTCACTGGGAGTGGGATGATAACAGGGAGGAAACAGGAGCAGCATCTGTTCTTTCACCCCGTCTTCTTGCATGAAAATTACCATAGCATTGGAAAAGGTTGCAAGAAGAGAAACCAGATGAGAGGCTCAAGATGTCTTAGAGCTTTTTTATTTTCCTCCTGAAATCTATGGGAGTGCTGTCCCTGAAGGAGCAGGAGGGGCAAGGAGATGAAAAGAAACACCCTACAAGGGCCTGTGCTCTCCCTCAGCTGTCTGGGCATGTTTTTGGGGACTGACATATTCTTCTGAGAGCAGAAACTGTCTGTTGATGATTAAAGGGCCTTATGTAAGAGAAACAATATAGATAATGAGCAGAGCCGGTTCAGACAGACAAATGTTTGAAAGCTCCTGGGCACAGGGAAGCTGAAGGAAGGTGTTCAGAAAGAACCAGACGGAGGCAGTAGTGATAGCCTGGGTATCCCACGTTCTTCCATGGTTCCTGTCCCTTTATTTCTGTGCAGGCGAAGGCTTTCCTAAATCAGATTTCTCAGCCACCTGCAGGACACGTTGATTCTGACCTGCTGGTGAGTTTAGACCACCAGCCAAGACAGACAGATAATGCATCCGTTCTAACGAACCGGGTCTTTTTTAGTCCTCGGAAATTTGATGAAGATTTTTTTATATATATGATATATATTTCAAAGTTTCTAATGTTTCTCCTAAACTATGTACCTTCACATTTTATTTTCCAGTTATCCAGGGCCACAATAAAAGCAGAGGGGTTCATGCAGACCTGCTGGGATAACAGATACCTTTCCTGCACTCCGCTGACTTTATTTTCACCCCTTTCAGCAGACTACAGCAGGCTTGTTGTACTGCAAGCTGGAGCATCAACAATGGGACTAAGTTTAACATACTGAGAGCTTCTTTTGCATAAATAAATTGGAAACAGAATGGCTGAGGTTGGAAGGGACCTCTGGAGGTCATCTGGTCCACCCTTCCACAAAAGATGGGGCACAGGCTTCTTCAGCTGCAAGGACCACAAGATTTCCAAATAAATATACAGAACACACTGCACATTTACAACTTTTTGATGTAGAATCTGTAGCTAGATTACAAAATTTAACAGGAAATATATGGGCTTTACCTATCAAATTACAGAGAAAGGGCATAGGGCAAACAGATGCATTGAAATCATAAGAGTTTTTGCTCACTTTTGCATTTAATGTGTCTTACTATCTGAGAAAGCATATTTTTGAGAGCAACACCTTCTGCAGACACACTCTAAGGGTTCACGGAAATTGTAGCATCCACAGGTATAGACATCAGAGTCAATAATCTATTGGAGCTTTGTAGCTGGAAGTGTTGGGCGATCAGATGTCATATCCACTGGAGTTCAAAGCTGTGCTGAAATCTCTGGAAAAGTTTTAAATTTTCATGAGATGGAAAAAAATTTGCCCCCACCTGGGTTATAGTAGAGTGGCTTGTGCATATTTCTCCAGGAGAACTGCTTCTACACCTGGCCTTGATATTGTAAGTTCTTACTGAAAAGAAATGAAGGTAACTGGTTTTTACAGTTTCACATTTTAGAAAGCCAGTACACTGAGGGGAAGGATTTTTTGGCTTTGTTGGGATTTTTTACCCCAAACCCAACAGACTTTCTATTTTTTGACTGTTGGAAAACCCGTATTATTTTTTTTTTCCCTACAAAAATTATTAACAGCAATTACAACTAAAACTTGATGTGAAAATTATCATGTCCAACAGCTACATATCATCACAGCTTTCTGTGAGAAGGTTTTGAGCAGTTGTACTGCTGAATTTTATTCCTATGTGCTGAGCCATAGTTGTGCAGAGATGTTTGCAAAACTGTGGCTTCAGTCACATTTAATGAGTGAATTCCTGTTTTGTTTGATTTTCTCAGTAACAGGAAAAGCAAAGCAGGTGTATAATTCATGTCAAAAAACGTGTTTTCTTAACTTGATGATATAGTCTGTCTGTCTCTCTGTGTGATAGTATGCTTGCTGTCATGATGTCTGTGTATTTATTTTAAATAAAAGACTAACTTAAAAAAAGAATCCTGACATCCCAAATACAGTAAACTAGGAAGAGAGCAGAAGGTTTGTCCTCAGGGGTTTTGTCTCTACTTTGTCAATAAAAACCCTCAATGAAACCTGAATTCATAGCATGCAGATGTGTTGTTCATTATCTCTTTATGTATATAATGAATAAATCATAAAGTCCAAATAGAAGTATAAATATTTATAGTCATATACACATGCAGATGGGGTTGCAGTAAATCAGTATTATCTGCCCTTCCTTGTGCTATCTTTTTATTATTATTAAATGTGTAGGAGCTGAGGAGCTATGTATTCTTGTTCCCATCCCATTGCTACATTTTGTTCAGATTTCCTGACACTTGCAACTTACAGAGTTTGCATTCATGTTGGGGGGAAAAAAAAAGAAAACTCAGCTTCTTCATTGACGGAACCAAGTCAGACCTAGATCGATGGGGGGGGGTGAAACATTTTTCAAAAATCTCATACATTTGAATCATAGTTATACTCAGAAAATGCCTGGGGACGTGGTGCACCAGTGAGGCTCAGTCGTCTCTCTGTGGAGTGTGGCTGCTCTCCGGGGAGACATGCAGCCTGACGTCTGCCTTCAGGCACCAGGACGTGAGCCCCAGCTCTGCTGCAGGCTGACCTGGGGCCACTTCATCTCCCTTCCCCACTACCACAGTGGTGGTATTAGCTTCCATGTTGGATTTCAAGCATGTCTATGTGTTCAGCTCCTAAAATGTGGGGCTTTGGTTTTAACTGGGTCCCCTAGATCCTATGGTAATAACAAACAGTAACACCAACTGGGTGCAAGCTTACTGGTGGGCATAATCTATTGCCAGCCCTGAACAGCAGGGCATATATTTCTGCATCAGGTGAGGTGGTCAGAGATGGCTAAGGCTGAGTCTTTGATATCGACTCTCTTTTTTGCCAAATGTATACATTTCCAGAAAACTTTGGGGAAATTCTCATTCTACTGAAGCCAGTGACAAAAATCCCTGGGAATCTGTGGGTTACAGATCCCTATTTTAGTTTGCAGTGCTACCAGCATTGAAAAAAATTGGGTTTTGGTTTGCCATTGGGTTTCATCTGAAAACCAGGGAGACTGAGTGCAGCAGTATGGAACACCATAGTGTCATTTTTCTACAGCCAGTTTTTATCTCTGTCTGCCTTAGATATAACTAATGTCACACACAGCAAGTCATACTGAGTGTATTTATCACCCCAATAGTGCCATCTCAAGACCTGGCCTGATTAATCTGTAACCTCTCTGTATATTGTCTTTGTCGGACATTGTCACTTGTCTAGCCATGTATGAAGTTGGAAACAAAAACTCTAAGTGCTCCATCCTCACTTTGCTGTTCATGCTTGTAAATCTTGTTGATTAGAAATAAAAGTAGGCTGCTACCAATAACAGATACTTCTTAGAGGAGACAGTGTGATGCTTATAAAATGACCAGGATTCCTTTTAGGAGGTAACTCCATCATGCCCAGTGATAGATAGCAAAGCAGACTGCCACTAAAAGGAAATTCACATTATGCAGCAGACCATGGTGTGACTGAGCACAAACATTAAGAAGGTCATTCTAATCTGATTTGTCAAGTTCATGCTGTTATTCTGTCTTTCTTGAAGCAGAAATCCAAATATTCTGATAGATGGTGGTTTAGGAACCTCCTTGAGCACAAATTTGTAAGAAAATATTCTGGACAAATTGTAGTTTTGGGTTAAAATATCACACACTTCCCATGATTTAATTCCTCTTCCATATTCATGTGCAGAACTTGAAAGATGATGATGTCTGTTCATCTGCTTCAATAACTACATCTTCAGCTCTTGCTTGTTTGCAGCATTGTGAATACACAGATGAAGAAAGACGTGCTGTTCCATTTATATCCAGCAATGCCTTTGCTTCCATCCTAAATAGTTTGCAGGAAACATTTTCTCTGGTTTCATGACTGAACCGGGAGCAAAAGTGAAGGTGGAGGATTTAGTGGTGGAGAATGACAGGCTTTTTTGAGGTTCTGGTGGTCTTCTCTCAGTGCAGTCACATAGGCTGCTGCTTACCTCTGATGGAGACCCCATCTCAGGGTCTCCAAGACAGCTGGGCAACCGTGCTATGAGATTACGGGCTACTGATGCAAAGGAAATGGTTATAAATATTGTTCTGACATAAATTCCACAGTACACGCAAAACTTTTCTTCCTCCACCTTACGTACTTTACACATAAGTCTTTTTGATTGAATCACCCATTTCCAGTCACCTCCCCAAAATATTCCACCTTCACATCATCTCTTTTGAATACAGCATCCCATTCCCCTACTACCCTATCTTCCTACTTAACCTACCACCCTCCCAAAGCACTCCCAAACCTTGCTCCAGCTGCTGCAACACACCATTTTGCACAGCTGTTTTCCTCTCCCTGCCAACACCCGGTTTTCCTCAGCTGCCTTTCTCCCCAGGCACCCCCTCCCTCCCTCCCTCCTCAGCACCCAGTCTTGCCTATTCAATTCTAGTTTATTCTGTGCTGGTTATACCACACTAAGCAGCATAAATGCTTCATGGCAGTTCATTAAGCAATACAACCAACATCTGTTTCGTGCTTGCTCTCTCATCCTCTCCCCGTAGGAAGATGTGTGCACAGCACAGTGTTTGCTTTTGAGATTTTTTCACTCTACAAATGTATATATGTAGAGATATATATACACGTGTGTGTGTGTGTGCATACTTCTATATGGAAATATGTGTGTATGTATATGCATATAAAAACATACACACTTTACCTTGCATTTATATGAAAGAAGGAAATAGCACAGAAATGTGCCTTGCCTGTAAGCACAGCAGGGAATGATGGCTGGGAATGTCTTTATTTTCCAGGGAAGCTTCTTACCACCGTTTTGGGCAAACCCTGGAGAAAGCTGCGTCTCCCACAAGACTGGGTTTTACCTTGGTTGTGGCAAGTTCCACTGGGATGGAGGAGCGGAGTGCACATGACTGCCTTTGTCCCAGATTTTCAGGCAGTCTTTCAGAGACTCACACCCTTTCCCTGAAATCTGAAAAATGAAGGGCATCTGAGAACTTGGGTCTGTATTACATGGGGTGCGAGCATACGGAGCAGGACTCACTCCACAATAGCTAGATATGCTGTTCTGTGCGTTTGCCATTGTTTCTTTGAACGAGTGATACTTCCACCTAGATATTTTCAGGCCCATGTATGGGATTAAAGAGCACAAGCCCGCCGATTTGGAAGCCTTTAGAGAACAGCTGCTTGGCAAAAGCAAGCACAGTATTTTTTTCTATGAGGTTCACCAATTGCACACTTATTAGAGTGGAATAATTTAAGACATACCAGCTTTTACTGGGATCCTCTGCTATTTCTTCCATTTTATTATGCCCCATCCAAAGCCACCTTCTCAGCTCCTTGCAATATGGATCTGTGCAAGTCAGACACCTCAGAGGATGCCTCATGTACTCTAGGGCGCTGTCGACAGCCAAATCAGGCTGGGTGCGTGCATTTACAGCTAGCTGCGTGCAAAGAGGAGTGTGTAGCTCTGCACTGGTACACGGCCTTCCTCTGATCTAAGGGTTGGTATTTGCAATTGATCCCCATGTGTCTTTGCAAAGGCCAAAGCCTAGGAGTGGGGAACGAGCCCGCCCATCTTTTCTGTGAAGACTCTCTGCCTGCCCAGATGGCAGGGGGAGGGTCTGCAGGACCGCAGTCCTTGCTTTTCTTCTAGCATGTGGGCAGGTTGCATGGGCTCCTTGGCACCCCTACGCCCCTGACACCTGGTGCCCAGAGTGGTGTTTGGCCATGGAATAATAAAAGTGATGGAAGTCTGGGGTAAGCTGCAGGGTGAAGTTTGGGGCAAGCTTTCAGTGTGTGATTGAGGAGCTGGGTAGCAGAAAGATTGTTTTACACAGTTACAGCCCTGGGTATAAGCTTCTGTTTCAAATTAACTATGCTTCTGATAGTCATATACAAAATACCTCAGTGTATAAGGATATTAAACATATTGTTATCATCAAGAATAAAATGTATCTATTTTAGCGAGACTGTATTAAACATACTGACTATTCTCCCTTCCATACCCTTTAACGCATACTGGATGATGACATGCTTATCTCTTAGAAATACCATAAGCTTGGACAGGACATATGAAATTTTCCAAAGTAGAAATAGGATAGGGAGAAAAAAGGATTATCTCAAATGTACATTTTTGCACAGAGGTCTGCTGTTATACACTATCAAATGAAGCTAATCCTTCATTTCACGTATATTCACTTGGCTTCATTTCTTAGGGTTATATTTTTCCATCAGATTTACAGGGCGGATCTTAGATAAGTTAGAGAAATGAAGGATGTACTCAGGCTGCAAAGTTCATCTGCTGCATGCTCCTAGACTCCAAGTAATACTTTCCTCTGGATGCTTTACCATTGCTGCTGTGGGGTAAACAGATCCCAGGGAGGGGCTACGGTTTCACCTACGGGCTACGGGTATTTTTAGTTCAACACCAGCTGAAATTTTGGCTGTTTCAAGTGCAAAATGCCTGAGGTGAATGAAATAACTGCCGTGCAGTGTTCTCCTCAGATGTGGCGCCAAGAGCCACATCAACGGCTGCACTGCACTGAGCTGCACTGCTGCGGCCTCCTTGAAGTCACAGCCACAGCCGCGCCACCCACCGTTGCTGGCCCCTCGCGAAGGGCATCCTTCAGGAGACGGCGGCAGCCCTGGCCCCCGGCAGCTGCTGCCCTGGGAACCCTAGGAAGCCACTGGCTAGCTACATTTCCTCGTGCTCCCTCCAGCAACGCCTCCTTGAAGCCACAGTCCGGTACTGCTTGATGAACCTTGCAAGTGAAGGAGGTGGTTTTGGACCCCCATAGCATCAGCGAAGGCCCATGGGCTCACTCTGGCCCTTTCCACTTTTCAGGCAAACAGGGTTTTATCAAAGAAATTGTTTTAGGAGTGACCTTTTCCTTGTAAACGCAATTCAGTTTAGAGACTGTAAGCCAAACCAGCCCAGGCTGCCCTTGAGCCCTGCCAGTCTGGGGTGCAGGAGGAAGCACTCTTCCCTCATACGGGTTCAAACCAAAAATCGTGGGCACGGGAATTGGCAATGGCTGGGGCCAGACATTTCAAGCTTGATTGGATTTGGTTTTGTTTGTAGATTTCACAGAGAGTAAAAGCTAGTTTTGAAGAGAGTGGAGTTCAGCATTTTTAAAGCTGAAATTTAAACAAAGCATTAGATAGAAACACATCTGAGCACCCCTGTGCCTTTGTAAATATCTTTTAAGAGATGCATTTTTTTAAAAAGTTCAGTAGGTGAACATATCCCTTTCCATTGATAATATCCAAAGGCTCCACATCTTGAATAACTTTGAATCAAGACATATGCATGCCTTTGATGACGACTTGGTATAAAAGGCATGCAAAGTTAGTAAAACATGATGTGACTTAAGAATTGCTGCTACAACTGGGAGCACTTACTGGGGAAAATTGCAAGCTTTCTTCCAGAGAAGCTGCAGACTGCGGCTTCCTCCAGCAACTTGGTGGAGATCAGCCCTCCTTATTGCAGGATGTGTGGGCTAGGAGCCTTCTCCCCTCCCAAAACTCATGACAGGCTATGCCTCAGCTCCTGACTGAAGGCAGCGTGCAGGAACTTCCAGAGGCGTCTCTGCCTTCCTGAGACCCTTCCACGGGCTTCCAAGTGGCAGAGGGTGGTTTCACACAGGGGTCACCAGCAGAATTACAGACATGAGTTTAGTTAACGACAGGTAAACATCTCCATCCTCCCTGTATGGCTGTTCAATAGGAATCTCAGCCTGGCTCCAGCAGCATCAGGGCTATAGCAATCAACCACATCCACTTCCTCTGCAAGGAGGGGACTCTCCTGGGAATCAAAGCACGGTGTCTGGCTAAGGAAAAGCTCACCCAGAGCCAGATTACAAGAAAAGAAACGATAGCTAGAGCTACTTCAGACAGGCCAGGGCAGTGCCTCCATGCTCCTGTCTTAGATCGGGTCTCCCAGGCACTGGCCCTTGCTGTGCTTGGGTTCACATGGTGGGGGAGCCTCCGAGTGCATCATTTGGGATGAAACAAAACCAGAACATGCATCCCAGCTACCAAGGGGAGCTCAGCATGCTCCAGAGTCACCCACCACTGCATAGAGGACATTGGCTTCTGGACACCAAGTCTGCCGCTCTGGGGTCTGTCCCTGCTGCCCCACGCCAGCTGGTGGGGCTAAGCACTGGAGGCACTACCCCCGTGGTCAGCTCTGCTCTTTAGGTGAACCCTTCATCATTCACTGTTTCCGAGAAAAACAATGCACAGAGAAATGTGTGCCAGAAGGACAGCACAGCAGAACTGGGAACAGAGCCCAGGCCATCTTCACGTAGGACCAAACATCGCTTAGTCACCTTCCCCTGTAGTTGTTCAAGACATGAACCTCCACAGACACCAGCTTTTACCAGTGACAGACCACATCAGGCAGGGACACATAGACAGCCCCCAAGGTGTGCTAGTCCCAGCCTGTGCCTGCCATTCTGCTCCACCCAGCAAGGGCCAAGAAGGAGCAGGGCAGTTACTGGGTACATTTCTTACAGGGAAAACAAAAGAGAAAAGAAAGACCGAGGAAAAAAATAGTCATCTGAACTCTTTCATGAGTGCTTCAGCCTGTTGTCCTAAAGACAAGTTTTGGACAGATTGGTAAAGGCTTACAAATATTGGTAGAAGTATGGCCTTTTGTCTGCTTGCTTTTACAAAAGAGGTTTGTGGGAAAAAAATTTATACTTTTCTTGTCCCCAAGTCACTATTTTTCACCATAGCTATGTGGCAGGTTTGCAGATTTCATCAGTGGGACAGTTAGTCTGCAGTTAATTAGCTGTGTTCTTACTAACAGGCATAAAAGTCAAACAAAGGGAAAAATGAGCAAGCCTTTGCACACTTTTCAAGAACTGTCCGTGGCTCTAAAGCCTGAATTTGTTGACAGCAGACCTTTAGGAGGGTATACATATGTATGTGTGGTTTCTAGCCGTGCAGCACTTACTGCTGCATCTGTCTCTGTAAGAAGTGCAAGACACAAAAAAAACTTTATGGAATATCCATTTTTGAACTCTTCACAATGAACAGCAGCTTTAATGTGCTGCTTTTCTTCACAAGGTCATTACCCCAGCAAATGCCCTCTGCTTTGATTTTTGGGTAGTACAACAATACAGATTAACAACTACAAATAAACTGCCTGCTCAGAATGAACAAACAGTGCACTGATAACCAGCTTTAGATAACTGTGTTCGGTGTTGCTCAGAGTCAGAGGATATAAGGAACACAGAATATGCACCTCAGCTTCTTCTTGCCCACCTCTCCCACCCCAAACTTCCAAAGGAGATTCTCTAGTCTAACATTTTTTGCCATTCCTGATAGAGGTCCATGGGAAGAGAGGGGCCATTGTAGTCACAGCTTTCTACTCAGCATCATACATCACTGTCTCAAGCTATTCTTAGTGATGCTTGGAAAGAAGTCAGAGCAATCTGTGAAACTAGCCAGTGATGCTGACAGCATCTTACCACAATTATGATGATGTATACAGTGCTAGCTAATAAGGCTGGGAAAAAACAAAACAAAACAAAACAAAAGAACATACTCTGTTTTCCAATTTCTTCAGAGGTGTCGGCATGAAGGATTTCACTGAAGGAAAGGAGGGAGGGAGGGATTTAGGACTGAGGAAGGACACTGAAAAGGACACCAAAAAAATAACCAAAATAGCAAACTTCTCTTCAAGCTCCCTCTTGTTCATTATAGATTAATTTGATTGTCAATAATTCTGACTCAAAGAAATGAGAACTACTGGGCTGGATTTAAGAAAGCTTAAAAGTCAGCATGGTTTCAGAAACAAGGAGAAAAATTTAACCTTGTTATAGAGGGGACTGTAGTTCTCAGGGAGGTATCCTTTGCTGATGTACATGGGTGCTAACTTAGTGCTTGGCAACGAAATCATGGTGATTTATGTCAATTGAGGCTTTGGCCTGGGTAGAGGAAGCTGCTATTGCATTCCTTCCACAGCAAAGGTTTTCAGAGCTCCGCATCTCTCATGATGCCCATTATAAACAGTTATTGTCAAACAATTATACTAAAACCTAGGCATAGAAAAACAAGTAAGCTACTCACATGAAAAGAATGCAGGGGAGACATCAGTGAAAATATAGTAATGGTGAGAACTATTAAATTGTTGAATGCTTGCTCAGGGAGCTGCAAAAGCAACATTACTTGAATCTTTGGTCTTTGAGGGGCCAAATGCATATATTACAGGGAGGAATAATCCTGCCCCTGTGTCATGAAGAGGCGGACATCCAATTTTTTGCACTGCTGACTTCTGCGGTGTGTGGAACAAGGCAGCTGGGAGAAGGATCAGTCAGCATGAGTGCTCAGTGAGCCTGATGCCCTTTGCTGTCGGAGGTGGTAACAATACGAGCAAGGCACAAGGCTGTTTTCCATCCATGGCAGTAAGACCTGCATGTAAGACCTCCAGTTCTGATTAAAATGTAGGATTTTTCAAGTGCTTTGTAGCTGCCTTGGGGGCAAAGGGGCTGCCCAGCAGAAGTCTGCTCTTCCTGCAGGAGACTCCATCAGCAGTGCTGCTGAGGGGCTGAGAGCACAGTCCTCCCGCTAAACCTACCTTTGCATCAGATTCACCGCAAAAGCCCTCTGTCCTACTGCTGCCCCACAGACACAGTGAGCACATCCTACACTCTGTGTATAGACTACAGCAAGAGCCAAGCATCTCTACAGGAGCTGATCAGATACTAGTAACAAGCGTTTCCCCAGTTCAGATCATTATTGTTTCCTGAAAAACAAACAAGACCTACACAGAGTGCTTCAGAAGCTCTCAGAGTATGGTGGAGTCCTGACCCCATAAGTCTGGAGGGACTGGCACAGCCCAGGCCCTGCACATAGACTGTGGGTTCTAACTGGCACAGCATGCATTGAGTAAGCATTGCTACAAACCCTTCTTTTCCACACACCCTTGGAAGAGACAACCAACAACAGTCAACTGATCCAACAGCCTTCTCTGGCTCCACCATAGGCACTGGGATTGGGATTCAGGGACCCAAAGAGAGACTTCACTGATCTAAAAGCAAGGCATTTAATACAACCAGATCAGCCAGACTTCTTCCACAGTGAATGGAGGGAGACAAGCACATCCAGAGGACATGTCCACGAGCCTTGGATGTCTGCTGTGGTATTCATCTAAACCACTCTCCAGAGGTGGCTTTCCACTGACGACTGCAGGGCCTGAATGACTGATTTAGAAGATATGTCTTCTCTTACTTTTAAATAGCTAACATCAGATGAAATTAATTTTCTTTCCCCCTCATATTCCTCAGAAAGGAATGCAAAGCTCATTGAAATCAGGCTAATTCCCATGGTTTCTGAATCAAGCCCAACATGGAGGGGAGAGAACCAATGTTAGAAGCAAAGAAACTTCAGCACAGGGCACAAGTGACTCTGAATGACAGCCATCTTCCTAGTCATAGATTTATTCAAGCCTTAGGGGGAGCAGCAATGAAAAGCATACAAACATTGGTATTGCAGCAAAAGGCAGAGGCATTTGGAATAAGGAGTTCATTTAATGTTATCAAGCACCATAGGTCCACAGCACAGTTAGGAGCCCTTCTACTACACAACGCCAGAAGACACACCTTTCCTGGCTGACCTGGAAATCACATTTAGCTTGGCTGTAAAAATTCTAGCTCCCAAGGGACTGCAAAATGAGTAAAAATTTAAAGAAAAAGGGTAGGTAAATGCTTGCAATGCTCCAGACGCCAACACTTAAGCTCTGAGCAATGGCATTGCAGTTACTCATTGCACTGGTTCATCCATCTTGGATAAGTCTGGTGTTGCATACCTGCTTCCCTGGGCGTAAGTAAGAGGAACAGAGGAACAGCACAACCCGCCAACTCAGTGTTTTTCTGCCCTGGGCAAAGGTGGTGCAGCCTTCCTGAAGATGTGACAGTTGCACAGGACTGCCCAGTCACTTAGCAAATAGCACATGCCTCAATATGAAAAATGTGAAGTTTCACTCCATTTTACTGCGGGGGCAGCTCCAAACCAGCTGCTCTGTTGGAAGGGAAATGGGGACGTGCTTTCCCATTTGCATGATGGCAGTATTTAAAAATGCTGCGCCTGGACCCCGTTGTGCCAACTACTGCACCAAGAGAACGAAAGACAACCCCAACAGGCAAACAAAGTGTCAGGCAAGAAGCAACAGCTATGCCCGCCCCACGAGGAAAGGCTGCGTCGCTGCACATCAGCCGGTCGGGTGGGCTGCCGGGCTCGCCTCTGGCCCTGCTGCTCTTGCACCAGAGGAGGGGCGTGAGGGCAGATTGGGAAGAGGAGAAATGAGGTAACCTCGCAGGTGTTTACAGGGAGCTTTTCCAGTGGGAGGAGAAGCATGGGAGAAAACCCGAACCCTCCAGCCACTCACCGAATGGGACCTGAAGATCGTGTTACCAGTGCTGGTTCATTCCCACAGGCATGCTGCAGCTCTCCGATGCACTGCACAGCGCGGCCCCAAGGCAGGATGATGTGGGTTAAACATAGGGTGCTATGCCTTAACATGCAGTTTCGCAGCCTTTGTGGTGGGTTTAAACCTTTGCTGCTAGCTTTTATGTTGATTATGTTAGGGTTTTTTTTAGTTTAATGGGTTTTTAGCGTGCCTTTGTTCCTTGCCAGCTCTGCACACACACACACATACTGCAGCTCATCCTCCAACCAGAATACCTATTCAAACATTCCTTGGAAGGGCTGGAAATAGAAACAGGAGATAAAGCACTCAAAGCAGAAAGCAAGTGGGTCACTACAGCCCACTACTGTGGTCGTGTGGAGAGTGCAGCCTTGAGCAGTTAAACCAGCACATGTTATTGAATTAATGGCCAGTCCTGGTAGACTTCCCTCTCCGTGCTCTATACGCTCCTTCTCTTGGTGCCTACCAGTACAGGTGCAGCCAACAAAAAGTCATTCCCAGAAATACGCAGGGTCTATTGTGACCAGTGGGCAACACTGGGAAAAGGAGGGTTTGATTTATAGAGAAAAGCTTGCAAATCGCTACTGGTAGGGTGCGAGAAAACAAAGGAAGTATCAGGCATCACTCCATGGAGATAAGCCAGCGATGTTCCTCACTAATGCTCTGTCCTGTTTTAAAGTTCAAGAGATACTGCAGCTTAACTTGCTTCCCTAGACTGGAATTCATCACTGCTAATAGAGCAGAGCCACAGGGTGAGCTGGTAGACGTGCACGGGCAAGAGCAAACTGTTACGGCATGAAAATCAGCCCACATTAATGTCCTTGAAGAACCAAAGTCTGGGTGGAGAATGCACTTCCCTGCTATGCCCAGGGGGGTTTCTATTTACTAACCGGCCAGAGGGTCAACAGTTCCATTTTTCTTGACTTTCCACAGTGTTAGAGTTTGCCTTTACTGTTCTCCGTTCAGCTGCACCCATGGAAGAATAATGTAAAGGAGAAATCACAACAACGAAGCTCCAAAATCCCCAGGCAGGGCATTTTGTATGTGTTTGCATGTGCATCCTTAGAAGGACTGTAATACATGTGAAGGAAGAATTTCTTCCTCTCAAAGAACAGAACAGTTGTGAAATGATTTTTGCAAGCTTTATTTTTTGGTCACACCTAATTAGATGCAGCTTTATGCTTGCAGTCAGACATACACCAGGTGAGAAGCCTTTCCTGTAATTCGGAGATGAGTCGTAGCTTCAGACACCTTTTGTTTCTGGCGTACTTGCATCGCTATATTGCTAAGACTGCCACCGTGCCACACACAGATCACCTGTTTTGTCCTTGGAGCTGCTGAAGCCTTCATACAGTGCAGATGCACTGTGCTTTCCCATCAAGACCTAACTTTTGTTCTTTCCACTTCTTTCCTTTCTTCCAAGTTAAGTCATAAATCAGCACATAAGGCTGCTTGCTTGTTTATAGGAACTTTCCCTCCATAAATCACTGTGTCCCACAGAAGTCAGCCATCAGTGCTACAGGCAGTTGGGCTGAGCATTACAGTGCAGTTGGAGCCCAGGAACTGAGTGGTCGTGCTTGTTTACGTACAGTAACTTCTCTTCTGCCCCTGCATGAAGTCGTCTGTGGCTTTCAAAGCAAGACTGAGTGTTCTGCCAGGATTCCCCCCCTTCAGGAACTGAAACACCCTCAGAATATCTGATTATGTGTTATTTTATCCCAATTGCATGGCTTCTTTATAGATTAAAAAAAAATCTATTAAAAACATCAACACAAATACTAAGCATGCAAGCACTCCTTGAAAACCAACCTCAATTTGTAAACTCATTTTCCACAGCTTGATGTTGCATTACGGACTCTTTGAATGCGGATATTTTTAAAGTGAAGAAAAGTAAGCTGTGAAACCAAAGGATACATGCATAGAAACCTGATTTGCACATTTGTGATAGACTATAAACTCTTTTAGTGTCTTGAAAGCATAGTAAAATGTTCACCTTCAAAGAGCACCTAAACAGTGTATCTAAAACAGTTCATATGCCATGATTGATCATAAAGCATTTCCTCTTGGAAACACAGCATGTTATATGTAAACCTTTTTTTTTTCATTTTAAAGAAATTAAGTAGTTATTTTATCTTAACATGATTTATTATTTTCAGGCCTAGCTGTTAAACTGCAGGCCGAATCTGGAGCTGCCAAGGCTGTGGCTGATGATGTGGTTGTCCAGTATACAGCTTCATGTAAGGAAAAGCAGCATGCAACTACAGTAAGAAAAATCACTAATCCCCCCAGAATCTGCCATAGAAGTGACATCACAGGAGATAATTAAGCCAAAGGCTTAAAGATCTTAATCCTTACTTTTTCAAATCGTAAGACTTCTGTGGATACATTTTCAACTCTTTCTACTAAGAAGACCGGGAGGTAAAATACAGTGTTTTAAAGCTCTACCACATGAGTTGTCCAGTGCTGGTAGCGCTATGCATGACTGAACAAGAGTTTTCTGAATTGCCTAGGGAAGAAAAAAAGCACAAATCAGTGACATTTCCATGGGCCCATGTGCCTCAGTCTCTCAGACATTATCGCAAATCACAGTCCTTCTTTCCATCTGTATTAAATTCAACCTCCAGCTCAGGGGAGGATGAGACTGAAGGACAAGCAGAAGATTCTCAGTAACACAAGAGACAGTTTTCCCCTGGCTGGGTGGAAAACATCAAAAAAAGAGAAAGGACCTGAAGACAGAAAGAAAAAGCAGGAAAAGATTGACATCACTAAGGAATTCAAACTCCAGTCATCCCTTCCACCAAGGGAAATGAGCTTGTTTTCTTTTTGTCACGCTACAATATGCAAATCAATCTAACTAGCTGAAAAACATGCTTCTATCGGATGGAAAAGGTTTCCTTTTCTAAAATTAAAAAGTAATATTTAGAGAAAGACTCACAAAGGCAGCAGATTGTTTTTCCGTCTCATTTAAGCTGTGATTTGCCATTCATTTACAGATACAAATGATGGCTTTTTTATGAATATTTTTGTAAGAAATAATTAATAATATACTCTGAAACAAGAAAATATGTTAAAATGCACTTTATTTTTCAATACTCAGGAGATTTAGAACATTTTTTGTAGTGGAAAGCCTAACGGTTTTTTGTAATGATTGATTTGTGTGCTAATCTCTTTAAGTGCTTCTCCATTTGTTAACATCTATTCACTGCTGATTATAAGCAGAGTTTTGTTACTTTGTTCAACCCACTTTAAAACCTTTTTCAAAAAAACCCTCACTGCAATCTTTTTTCAGCTGACCATGTGGAAATTGGTGAAATGACCCCCAAGTTGGGGCGTGCCTGTATATATGTCAGGGAGACAACACAGGCTTTCTGCAGTGTCACATACACAGTGATTTCTGGAGTGATACTGTGATGATCCAGAGATGCTGTTCATGTTTGCACCAAATTGAGAAAGCAGGATTGTGACCTAATGTTACTTTTCAGCCACATAAATCATCATCAGCTCTGCTGAAATTATCAGACTACATTGAAATGAAGGATGGAGAACTGAGATTAGAGTTTATGTTTATAATTAAGTTTGGCAAACAAATTTTAATGATGCCAATTGCAATACCCCCAGCTCTGCCATCTTCACTGTGCACATATCACCTATTCAAAGGCTCCAGATGTACTTACATTCTCTGTTTAAATATTCCCATCAATTATAGCACACATCACTCTTCAGTGAGATTTATTATCTTATTGTATCACTGGGGCTTGGATAGCGAAGAATTGTAATCTTACAAGCTATTATGAAATGATCTCCACTCGTTAGGGCAAGTTATTTGCAGGAAGAACAATTATTTCTTGTGGGTTTTCAGTGGCATTCAAACCTTAGCCAGAGGTTGGTCTTGTGCTTGTGTGGGTACAGATCAGACCTAGAATCAGAGGGAGGTATGCAGGACGGGTGCTCAACTGCAGCGTTAAGATCATCTTGTCTGTGTTGAGAACCGTTTTAGAACAGCTATTCTCACCTGGGCCTCTCTCTACATTGTCAGAAGAGCAGCAGTATAAAAGGACCTGTATATTCAAAGACGTCTTGAAGCTTTTGAGTCTTTAGAGGCAAACTTGCAAGCTTAGTGGTTTGTAGGTATCTTTTTGGACAAACGGATATTGCGTATTGTCAGGATAGAGCCGCTCAAGAAAGAGAAAAAAAATTGACTAAGCATTTTTATTGCTGGAAACACCAGCTGACAAGGTCAAAATGCTCCATAAATGGCTACTTTTAGAAACAGCTCTGGCAGAACACAGGCCTGGCTGAACCCTGTCCTGTTTTCCACCAGCTCCTCTGCCCACGGGGCTCTGCTCCCTCCCAGGATGAACAGCAGCCTCAGAGGTTTCACTCCAAATCCAGACAAAACCTGCTTTGGAATACTGAAATCTCCTGCCAATGGGATTAACCTGTCAGCTCAGCTTCCACCGTTTGATCTATGCTAGCAAAGAGTGCTTAGGTAAAAGCTTTAAATTACAATTCACATCTGAGCTCCACTTAGCTCAGCCCCTGGGCTTAAGGGAGTGCTTTCTGCTCCCCATCGTCAATGGACTGAGGAAACAAACACACTGCCTTGAGTCACGTGTCCAGGGTGGACAAGGTGGAGGCACCCAGGGATGTCCTTGAGCCTTGTGTACCTGCTGGGTGGCTCTAGGCAGAGCCCTGCCAGGGCACAGAGCTTTTGTGTTGTCCTACTGGGATATCTAATTCTCCCAGACAGCTACCCTGGGAGCCCATGACAGGCACTGAACCTTACAATTTAGGTATTCTTGTGTCTAAGATGGATGCTCCTAAGCAGGCACTCTGGACCTCACCCAGGTCTCAAGATACCTTTGATGAAGGAGGCTGGAGCATCTATATAGACTTCACTCCCTCCTGTCACTCATCATCCCAGGGAGTGGTAATGCATAGGTAGCTCTTTTGACACCTTTTCATCCATAATGTTCGTATGGGAATTTGGCATCATTGGCCTCATTTTATGATTGAGGGTAGCCAGGGTTTGAGAACTGAAGTGAGTTTTTCCTCAAGGTCACCCATGAGCCAGCGGCAGAGGCAGAACTCTCGGTCCCCTGGATCTCATGGTGGTGCTCTGGGCAGGAGGGCATGTTTCCCCATAAAACCAATTTGGTGCAGACATCCAAGCCTTGCTCAATCCGTTTGGGTTGCAAAGGGCAGAAGACAAACGGAGGATCTGTAAATTCCTGCTTCCCATTGTGTCTCCCTGAGGTGTGACTTGTGCCTGCATCAGCTTTCTTAAAGGGATCATAATCTAATAGAAAGGAGCAAAAAAGCTGATCTGACTGCTTCTGAAAGATGATAATCCAGAAACAATTAGGTAACTATCTACCCTTCTTTGTTAAAAGCATGAATAGCACATGTGGGGAACATAACCTCAGATGGCTGGAAAAATGGATTTGTCTATTTTTACTCATTTTTTATTTAAATCTTGCAAGTAGTAAGAAAGCAATTTTAATAAAATATGCTATGCATAGAAGAATTGCTGCTTTTCATCTGAGAAGTGGCAAAGTGAAGAGTTTTCTTTATTTTTACTAATTTTCAATTTGATGCAGATGTGATTCCAATGCTAATTATGCCCCCCACTGTCTCTATGCTCCAGTGAAATGTGACTCCCTGATGTTTCTCATTGTCTTTTGTTTACAATTATAAGAAGTTGATGGAAATCATCTGGGTTTTGCTTCTGTACTGCTGTGGGATTTGTACAGCAGGAACCTGTCAAACTCATGACCTCTGACAGGAGAAACTGTGGCCAATTGAGGCTGCAGTCACAGCTGAAATCAGTGTTGGACTGTTTCTCTCTCACCCCCTGCATATCTGTGATGAAACTATTCCTGAATCATGGAAGGATGATCTCAGAGTTAAGGGTAAACAGTAGGATCTTCACAAGTGAATTTTGATGCCCAATTTCGCTAAATGTTGTCTCCCTCAAGGCTCCTTTTTCTTGTGCCTCAATTTTCTCCTGGAGAAAAAAAAAAAGAGATAATGCCGTTGTGCTGTGAGCATGATTTCATTAATGTTTCCAATGCTTTGGGACACACTGGAGACTGGAGGGCGCTCTCAGCACCTACACACTATCTTCAGAACCAGGATCCATTAAATGAAAATGTCTGTTGTATAATTTGCTGATGACCTGCTCCTGACATTGCCCAGACTGGACCGTCTGTGAATGTATTTGCATTTGCTGGAACTGTATGGATATATGAAGCATCTGTGGATCAGCCATGTATCTCAGGGGCAAACAAAGTTTATATTTTAGGAAGATAAATAATTGAGTTTACATTTAATTATATATAATGTACCTGGGCATCTTATATGTATACATGCAACTGTAATCTTTGTACTGGCAATGAAAGCATTACCAGGAAAAGCCATCTGGATTTCAGTGCTATATAGAAACCATTAGACAAATACAGCTTGCTAGCTAACAGACTAATTCTATTCATTCTATTACTTCGAAGTGAAATATGTGGTAAAATTAACAACTGTCAGATTGCTTTCTGCACAGAGAACAAGAGAAGGTTTTTCCCTAGCTCCTAGAGATTTTTGTCCTACTTTTCCTTAAATCCCACCCCCTTCCTATATTCCCCAGTTCCTCCACTATTCCTAGTGTTTCTCTCCTCCCAGCTAGGGCTCTTTCCTGGGTGAAGACCAGCACACAGTGGTGGCAATGGTGCTGATGCCATCGCTGCGGGGCCAACATGTGTGCTGCTGGGCCAGGTGATGGCTGCTCCTCTGGGGGCATGGGAGCTCCGGTTACAGCTGCATGATGCCGGTGGGCTTTTATTCACCTTGCTCTTGCACTGTCCCGCTCATTTTCACAATACAGTTAGGAATTTAATGTCTCAGAGCTATCTCTAATGCTTCATCAAATGTAGCTGAAAAAAATCAAAGAGGGTTAAAAGTTTTTTGGGAGGGTAAATCACAGGCAGCTGTACAGATGGACAGACGGTGGACACAGATAGGTGGATGAATACTGCAAACTCACCTGTTTTCTTAGGAAACCAAGCTAATGTTGAGACAAAGCCATTCATAAACACTACTCAAATATGCAGATGTCAGCAAATTAGTACTTACTTCTGAATGAGAGCGTCAAAAACCTTCCCTGTGAAGCTGAATTCTGCACAGACTCGCATAGACCGGTGATGGATGTGGTGACAATGAACTCGTGACTTGTCACAGGAGGCGGAGGGCAGTGTTGCACCGAGATACGCTGCCATATCTGCATGACAGATGCAGGGAGATACTAGTTGAGCCACAAATTCTTGTGGTTTTCCCTGAGTTAGCTCCCTCGGTTTCCCTGTTAGCATATCAGCAGTTGCCACAGATAGTTGTCACAGATATGTGCCTGCGTTGCCAGCTCAGCCTGTGGACGTAGAGGGAACAGAAGGAAGCTTAGATAATTCTTTCATTGTCCTGCAGGGTGGAAATGCTGCTTCCTGCTCTCGAAGCACCAGCAGCCAGCGCCACACAAGGTGCGCATCCAGGGCACAGGTCCTGTGTCCAGGAGCAGGCTCGTGGCCCATGTGAGGGCACAGACTGACATGGACACCAAGGCAAGGGCAGCTACACCATCAGCCATGGAAATCAACCCCCAAAAGCAAGGCTGAGGCACAGGCATGTTGCTCCATGGAAAGTGTATCCTGCCATTTAGTTGTCTGGTTGTACACATTGTGGTACAAGCCTATACATATGAAGCCCAGCAAGGGGGAAAAAACTGGAGGGCTGGGCACTGGGATTCCTTAGTGGACATTTGTCTCTGCCCAGCATCTTTGGTCACCTGTGACTGGTCACAGCTACTTCATGCAAAATATGAATATTAATCATATCTGACAATAACAATGATGACGTTACTAGCTGCATTCCATAGGTTCAGTTGGGAGCACAGCTAACCAGCTTGGGTATCAAAGACGGAACTGGATGCTTGGGTTCCAACTTTCTGGAAAAACGTGTCACTCAGTGTTTGAAAGTAGACAGACGTTCACATGACCCTCTGTTTTGGCATGTTCTTCCTTCAGAAGAAACCAGGGACTGAGCCAACAAGATGAATGAATCGCTTCAAATCACTAGAGGGTAAATCTGAAAAGACTGCAACTTCATGTTGCAACTTGCAATCATCCACACTTTTCCATTGCTACCCCCTCTGAGACTGGAGGCACAAACCTTAAATTCACTGCAGTTTCACTCCTGTGGTATGAGTTTAACTTTAATGGATATTTGAGTTTAAGCTACTATAAATAAGAGAAGAAAGTCAGACACATGCATCTTAAACACACTAATGCACAAACATTTTATGTTAATTTTTCCATGAAACACTTCACATGTGACAGGGATTTTTTCATAAGCTGAAGTCTATGTCTGTGCATTTCTGACAAATCTACGTTTCCGTGCTGCTCTCCTGCCATTACAATCAGTTAGTAGTAATGAATGGCCAGTTTGCTGCAACCGCTAACCAGGTAGCGTCCTCCTTGCAAGCGCCAAGGATGTCAATGATCCTTGTACCCCAGCTGGTTCTTCTTCTCACTTTAAAGTTGCCATAAATGGCAGTATATCTAAGTGTCTTTGTACATACTGCGCCCCAGTCAGTGGTTTGAACTTCAGAAACCCTTCACTGGGAACCATGCTCAGCACAGCTAAATGTTTTGTCCCCCACAAACGTGGATTTGAAGCGTCTTCCATCTCAGAAAGAGCACAGCAAAACTAGGGCTCTCCAGCTGTACCCTCTGCTGTCTGCAGGGAGGGAAGTGAAATAAAGAGGCAACTACAGAAATCAGTTCTGTTAAAACAGGCACCCTGCTGTTGGTAACCATACGAAATAAGTGACATTTGAGGGAAAAGAGAGCTCAAGCATTATCAACCCCTGCTGTTGTATCCACTGGCTGCTGCCCTCCTTCAGTCCTTTTCACCTGCTGGTGGCTTGATGCTTTCCACTGCACTCCCCAGCATCCGTGGACACCCTGATGTGACCCTCTCCCGACCTATTTGCTTTTCCTTTTGAAAAACATACCCCTTTTCTGTTGGGAACCAACCACTTAGGAGCTGCTGACATCAGGGAGGCAGCTCCAATTCTAGCTGTGAATTCCTATCAACATCTTCAGGTCAAACCTCTCTGGTTTTCAGGGTCTCTCGCGTTGCCTGACATGAGCATCCAGCCACCACCTAGGCAGAGACCTCTGCTGCAGCCCAGCCAAGGTGCACAAAGTCAACCAAATTGCAAGAGGAGACAAAGCTCAACCTAATCCCTTTTACAAACACACATGAAGCGGTGGGACAGAGGCACCCTCTTCCACTGATGAACAGGCATGTGAACTCAGGCCATGCCTCCACATGGGCACCCGAGCACCAGGAGTGCTCCAGGTGTCTGTAGAGGGTGTGCAGCCTGCTTGCAGCCAGCACAAAATAAGAAAGACGGTGCAAAATGAATGTTCTTTCAATTCACGGAAAATGAATTTTTACTGAAGTTACTGAGCATCTCGGGACCCCTATTGCAGGAACTGACAATGTCTTATTTTGCAATTTCGAGCAGCACTTCTCTGTGTCTCTCAGTTCATTTGCAAACACACGGTCCTCAAATGGGACATTTGTAATCCACGTAATGCAGAGTGTTTTACAAAGGACACTAAACACTGTGTTTCTCATTTGGCCAGTGGGCAAAAAGAGACCCAGAGACTTTAAATGAATTGCCCAAGGTCAAACAGCAACCCAGTGGCACATCTGGTATGCCAGATCTCCAAAGTCATGTCATAATCCTTTACTCACTAGATAGTATTGCCTCCCTAAAGCCAATATAATGATATTCACTAATGAGGTTGTTAGCTTTAATTAAAGCTGGTAGAGTGCATTATGTAGCAGGAATGAAATTATTGTTTCATTATTGTATATTAGAATAATTACAGAATAGCTAGACTTCTGCATTAACCACAGAAAGAGACTACCCAAATTCTGTGTCCTATAAATGTTCAGACACATTGCATAGGAATTGCAATGGACAAAAGAACTGATGTGCTCAACATCATGCTTAAGTACTTGTTTGAAATCTTCTAGCTTCTTAATCACTGTATTTTTTAATAATGGTTTTAAATACATTTACTTAAGACTGAAATACTATTCACAGAAAAGGTTGTTTCCTTGACTCCCCAGCTTGTTACTGAGGGTCTGTTGTGCTATATCTGATGACAGATGATAAAATAATTGAGGGGTGGGGAATATGAGATATGGCACTGTTTCATTTTTAAATAAAAGTTTCTGCTTTTTTCCAATTCAAACTGACTCCTACCTGGGAAAATGTAAACAGAATTTTAAGGAAAGCTGAAACTAAAATTGCTAAAATTGGAATAGAAGTTTTATAAATTACTCTGTTTGCCTCTGTTTAGCCCTCTGTTATAACTTTACAATTGCATTACTGTGGAGTGACACATGTTCTTTTGCCAGATGGATTTCCCCAAGGGCCAGATTTTGATCCTGTATGTCCACCCTCAAAGAAGATAAACCTAATTTGCATAGGAAGATCTGCAGTCTTGGTTCATACTGAGAAGCACCTTATTGCGTTGAAATTGCTCCCTGAGACTTCTTGTGCTGCTTTATGCAGGGAAGGGTGTCAGAATCAAATCCATAACTTACTAACTTAATAATTCCGTCATATTTTATCCCTGAAACTTTATCCATCAGACGGCAACAGCATACAACTCATGTGTTCATATACTTTCTGCCTTTCCGAGACAATCAGGGTGATGACCATGACCTGGGGGATCAGAAACTCTCCCAGGGGTCTTGCCCAGGTGTAGCCACAGTGGCGAAACAGAGTAATGCTGCTTGAACCACCTGCAAATTCAGTGGAAATGGCATGGAAGGAAACAGCCAAACTAGTTTATAGCCAGCAGCCCGAGGAGCTTATAAATAGCACCAGGTTTTTTTGGTTTCCTATCCCTTGCACATACAAGAAAACCAGGAACAAGCACAACAATCATAAGGAGCAAGCAGAATAGTATTGCACAAGTCTCGTTTTCCTTTCAGTAGCTAACAGCACAGGCAAGTAGAAACTGCAAAGAAGACTGCCACCCTGTGCAGAGTCAATGTTCACATACTTTGATCCTCTGCAATAGGGTGACATCCTTAAAGCCTAAAAATACTTCCCATATTCACTATCCTTTTTGTTCATCTTCTTTCCTCCCATCTATACTGCAAATGGGGCAAGACTTCCTATTTTTGTATGACTGCTCAGAGTGTTCTTCGTTCACAGCTGACCACAGTCATTCATGGCTTGTCCTAAGCCCTCTCTTTTTAACAGATTCTTTTATTCTCTGAACACACTGGATTGTTTCAGTCTTATACTGACTATAGTTGAACATCATGCAGACAGAAGCATTCACAGGCATGTGAATAAAGAAGTTCATATTTGTGGGTACACAGAACAACTGCCTGCTCATGACAGATAAGGATGTGTGCAGGTGTGTGTCCAATTGCTGGGTTTGCTCCTGCAGGCACATCTTTAGGTGTGCAACTTCCTACTAGCTCTTTTGAAAGGCCAGCTCAAAAACCCAAGAATCACAGCAGCAAATTCTCCACTGATTCTCAATAGCTTTGAGTCAGGCACAGAATTTACAAAGATACTCTTTTAATAAGCCTTTTCAGAAGCACTTAACTTTTTGGCTTAAGAATATGCTGTAGTCTCCATTTTCTGCAGAGAGGTGTAACTTCAGTGTGGATCAACATGTGGGACAGAAATACTTCATAAATACCAAACATCTCAAAGCATTGCACAGAAACTGTGGAAAGCCAGGGAATGTCCTTCCAGCCCCTGAAAGGAGGCAGAAAGCAAGGCAGGGCTTCTGTCTCCAACAAAGGGATTATGTGATGGTGCAACACTCAGGTGTGTTCTTGCAGTGTTTGAGCATAGGCTCCCAAGCGGGATTCAGGTGTCTCACTGATGTTTCCAGCATCTGTATCCCAAAGCCAGAGTCTCAGAACCTGCCCAATGTCTCTGTCCTGGCTGGATTCGCAAGCTAATAACCCCTCCCAGTTGTTTCGGCTCAGACAAGACTAGTGAACACACCCTTGGGAGGCCAAAGTCCTCATGGAGCGATAAGAAATCCCTTTTATATGGTCACCCTCTTTGGCCATGTGAGAGCTTGGACACTTTGTCCGCTTGGCTTTGGACAAGTGCATCCTCACTTCCAGAGCCGCACATGGCCACAGCTCTGCACGGCTCCCCGAGTTACATGGCGCTGAAGTCCCCATGGTAGCACTGCCACTTTCCCCATGCACCTGATCAGGGCATCCACCAGGAACGTGGGAGGGTCAGTGCCTGGTCCCATGGGTGTATGGAACCCAGTGTAGACTAGTACAGCTTCAAGGACAGATCCTGAAAACATCCCACCTTTGTGAGTGGTGAGGTCAGATGAGGATTACCAGGGAAAAGTGAAACTCACGGTGCCGGGCGGTTTGGAAGCACATATTTGTTCCTGGAGAGAGTGCTTCACAGGGAGACAAACACCACCGCTTTCTGCAAGAAAGGGCTGATCTAGCTCAAAGCTGAGCTCATGAATAAGTTTCATGCCAGATCCACCCCCTTTCCTTAGCGTTTTGTTTCCTACCATCTATTTTAGGCAATGCTTGATCCATGTGCCGGCTTTCACAGATCCCATTCACAGGTGCCCGCCTCACCCCAGAAGCTCAGACCTCTCACCAAGCTTCTTTTCCAGTGCTCCAGAGAAGCTGTGCTGTGGGCACAGGGCAGGAGCCAGGCCACAGCACTGTGCTGCAGACGGGGTGAGATGTAACCCCAGACAGAGCTGCGAGGGTGGATGAGGCAGCAGGCTGCCGAGCGGGACCCGTGCTCTGCGCCCGATCCTTGCCAGGTCTGTGCATCCCAGGGGTGAATTCCAGCAGGGCACCTGAGGTTACAGCACTGAGCCCAGCCGCCCACCAGCTCAAACTAAACCTTCCTTTCTGCTGAGATACTATCAGCCAACACGCAGCCCATCTGACGGATCCGTGCATTTAATCCTATTACCTAAACACAAGGAATCGAGCAGTGTGTCACACCAAGCCAGGAAACGGGGAGCTTTAGCAATTTGTGTTCATGCAGGAAATGTTTCTGTGCCGGTGGCAAAGCCACATCAACCCACAACCGAAGACAAGCTTCCAAGAATGATGAAGATAATATCTTGTTAGCAGCAAATACAGAGACTTAATTTAATAAATTATAATATAGCAGCTTTTCAAAATGTCTGAGAAACCTTACTGGAAAAGAAATACAATGCAAAGGATAGGAAAAGTAAATCTGTAGGTATAAAGCAGGGGAAATTTCAGGTATCCACTCTTTTCTTATTCTAATTCTGTTCATGCTTCCCCTTACTTGCTCTCCTCTTACTTTCATCTTCTCCTGAAACTGATAGCATCATTACCGAGATGAAAGGGAGAGACAGAGGGAAAATGTTGAAGAAGAGAGAGATCACTCATAACTGTACACTATTGGGGCAAGGTCTGTACAGCTTCAGACTGAGGTTGGTCTTGGTGGAAGTGTTGATCTGTGACCTGGAGGAAAGCCTAGAAAGAAAACAGGCTAAAGCAGGCAACGAACCAGTAAAACAGTTTAATTGAGAGTGTGTGAGGAAGGGATGGATCTCAAATTGCTCAAACATTTATCTCAGTTTCTAATGATTTATCTAGCCAGGTTATGGATGGAAAGCTGATATAAACAGATGCTTTTCTATGTTTTTCAAGGCCTCCTGGCTTCAGTCAGATAGGAGATTTGCAGAAAATAATCTTCTTACATTATTTCCAGATCATTTTCATAGCTGGAGCCACAAGCCAGCAATCTTATGTAAAGACCCATGTATATCAGCGCCCATTTTCTAAGCTCAGAAATATCTTGAGCTTCATTCCATCTCTAAGTAAACATCCATACAAGTTATTATGCTCTCTGAGGGGTTCACCATTCCGCATTTGTTTCTTGTTCCATCCTAAGACTGAGAAGGAAACTCTCCTGTTGCACCTCAAATATTCAAAATCTTGTTCTTCAGCACTTGATACTTATAAAAGGAGCAAAATGTTGCAATGAAGATACACTGTGTGGTAAGGATCCAAGAGGGAATTTAAATTCATGACAGCTGGGATAAAAGAAATGTATTTTGCTTTTATAGCTGGATTCGTTTTTCTCCTGAAAGCAAAAAAAAGCAGAATAAAATGCAGACAAAAATGTTTTGCTAGAACTGGGCCACCAGTAGTCATGTCTTCTAAGCTCAGCCTTCACCTACAGACACTATTGAACAGACACACAGAAAAAACCCTTTCCTACATTGCACAACACCTCCAACAGACCAATTTCTTGCAAGTGTGTGACTTTGCACATAAGACAAAATTATTAACTCCACAGGGTAAATTCTGATTTGGATATTCTGCTCTTCTTTTCTATGCTGTGGAGCTAAACGATGGCAATAATGAAGCAGAACACGAAAATATTATGACTATAACTTTGGATGGCACTTGTTTTTGCAACGTTAACCACATGAGCTGTTTTCAGACCGACTTCGGGTAGATGGCTACATACATTTGAAATGTTACCAGACTAATGCTATCAGTACTAATTGGCCAAATAATGAATGATTGCAGAGTTTGTACTCTCAGCATGCCTGGAGGGCAACTCTTCCCAAGCAGACTTAAGACACATCGCCAGGGCACCAGCTGCATAGGAAAAAGCCTGCTAGGCTGTGCCGACTCAGTATCTAAAGGGAAGAGCACGAACACCCAGGGCAATTCAGCACAGCCTCTCTCAGAAGATCTACATTTATCTAAATAAATTTCTTAGAGGGCTCTGTCACTGAGCTGCCACATCTAGGTGTAATTCAGCGAGGTTTAGAATCAGATCCAAGTTTCCCCCCATCCTTATTATTTTACATTTTCACACAAGGCTTCATGATTATTGGTTTGGAACATTAAAATGCAAATGATAGAGGAAGTAATACATATTTAAATGTACAGTGTCAGCTTGGTATAAAAGCTCTTCTGGAACAGAATGACACTATTTTCTTCAGAAACTTCTAAAAGTGGCAAAATAAAAATGAAAGGGGAAAAAAATCTTCAGGTCTATTTGCATTCATGCTTTATTGGTCATGCTGAAAGAAAAAGCTTAGTAAGCTTGGGGGGAGGGGCGGGGGAGGCAGGGGTAGAAAAACAGTCATTAGTGTAAATGCAACCCGCAGCTAACTCTGTGACTTCCCAGGCAGCAGGAAAAGGAGGAGAGAGCACCAGGAGCATTGGATTTGAAACAAGGGTAACCTCCTCCCTACAAAAAACCAAAGAGGACCTTTGACTTATCTTGTCTTTGTCACTTCTGGAATCAATATCCTCTTCACGTAAACACAAAGGAGAAAGGGTGAAGAAAGGACAAAACCAGGGCCGAATGCAGAAAGCCTCTCTGTCTCCTACCTCGTCCTTGCAGGATGCCCTGTTATTTTCCAAATTTAACTTCTGGTTAAGGAGTGACAGGAGGTCACTTATTCTCATGATGCTTTTTTCAGAGCTTGCATGGTTACCAGGGCAATACAGAATGTTTCCCATTTTGCTTTTTTAATACTACTTTCCCACTGCCATATTCAGTGTTTCCTGAAGAGATAAAGCAAGATTTAAAAAGTGTGGAAGACATTTTTTGTAGTCTAAAGCTGTAGCTCACAGCTGTGTGCCCGTGCATTCCCCATTTTCACTCCAGACTCACCATTAGGACCTCAGCATTCAATGTTATATGTTAATGGGTAAAGAAGGCAGGTGGCTGAGCTGTCACTACAAGCCATTTCTGCCCCCTTTACTCATGCTGCCATAAAATATCCATGCCAGCTCCACTTGCCTCCTTAGACATAGTTCTGCTTCCCACGGAGGGACTGCAGAATTGGGTTCTGTTTTAGTGATAACAGGTGTGAATATGGATTACAGAGAGTCCCAAAAGATAGGTCTGTATTTAGTCTCTAAACTCCATGAAGATGAAGAGCATCTGGATGCAGGCCTGGACCAGCTCTCTGTTATGGAACAGCATGTCTTGATGAACTGACAAAGTCAGCAGAAAACCTAATTCAGGCCCCCATCCTGCATGCACCCACACCCACACCCAGACACATACACGCACACACACATAGGTACAAGCAATCCTTTTTAGGTAAAGTTAAATCAGTTCCCAGAACTCAGTCTTAACATGTTGTCAAAAATGTTGTTGCTGGAGGAGTTGTGTCTGCATTAGCTTTTGGCAGGATAGTGAGGAGAGATGGGAGAGTAACACCCCTGGCTGACGGAGCTAGTGAGTTGGCAAAACTGTTGTCCTGTGTACCAGCCTCTAGTGAGAGCAAAATTTGGAGCTTTGAAACTTGTAGCCTTTGCGAGTATTTACATTTCAATTATCACAGGATTGGAATCCAGAAGATTACAGCAAAACAAAACTGAAAGAAATAGGAAAACCCCCTCTTTTTAGAAAGCCTGAAATTGGTACAGGTTAAGTTACAATTTTGCCAAATTCCTAAGGGGAACATACACTACTCATACTGGTCAGATCGTCATGAAATGGGGCTGTATCACATTCATAATTTCTAAGTTGCACTTGTAGTTGTGGATAATCAAGCCGCAACATGAATTAGCTTGTTAGAGTCCACTGCTTGCGTTTCCCTTTGTTACCACTCAAGCCGTCCTGTGCTTGCTCCAAGGATGCAGCCACTATGCCAGGGCTGCACCCAGCAGCTGGGAGTGGGTGCCTGGGAGGGACACTGTGCTCTTTTCTCTGCTGTTCTTTCCCTTCGGTGCATGGAAAGCTTCTGAGCCGTAAGTACGTTTTATGTCTCCTACCCTTCAAAAAGTCATCTTCTGTTACACCGATCTGTCTTTTTAAATAGAAATTCATTCCAAATAGTGTCACCCACTCCTCTGGCCCATCTCCACGCTGGCATTACGGGAGTGAAAGGCCGCCTGTTCCCCACTGTCCGGGTTCTGGTCTCTTCACCACGGTCGCCCCAGCCTCGAGACAGGCAAAACTTTCTGCTCTGGGATTCCAGCTTCCTGTGCCAGCACATGAATCACACTGGAAATTATTATGAGTGTGAATTAAAATAACCATGAAAACATATTAAAAAGCTCTTCTTCATTAGCCAAATGTCAGCAACAGGGTAATGGTCACCAAAGGGAATCCGATGCTACACCCCAAAGGATTCAGTGAGTTAGCTAATGCCTTTCTGGAGGAGACGCTGTCCCAAAGGCAAGTCAGTTACTTATTTGTGTTCCACTCAGTAAGAGTCAAACTGGGTAGACACCATAACTGTTTCCTTGTAAACTAATAACCCCTTTCCAAAACAGGCTTTACAGTTTCTTATTAATTACTGGTAATAAATTTCCTTCTGAGACCTAATTACAAATCTAGGCACTGCCTAGAGTGAGGTTTGACACCAACAGAGGAGGTTCCTCCTGTTTTCTTCATCCTAGAGCTTTCTCACAGACCAGGGAGCACGGTGGTATTACCCTTCACTTCTGCTTATACCTTTTTTCTTCATAAGCCAAGCTTCTTATATATCTGCTTATAAAGTCCATATGTCAATTCAGCTTTTCCCTGGATGTTCCTTAGTTTGCAGGGGTTTCATGCATCCACTCATCTGGGTGTCTTCTGCAGCATCTCCCTTCCAGTGACCTAATCCCAGTCGTTGGATTTGCATCTCTTGACCTCTGCAACCTTGTTTTACTTCTCCTTTACTTCCTCTACATCATTTGAAGATCTATTTTATTTTCTGTTTCCTACCTGATGCCATTCTCTTTACTCAGTAACTTCCTTCCAATCCAAAGACTGATGGAAATGGAAAAGTCTACCTGGTATTTGCCTAAGAAGTCTGCAGAGGTGTGGTTAGCACCTGCACTAGTAGAATGGAGCAAACTACTGCTAACTCGAACCACTCTGTAATCCCATGTTACCCCACTTTAACAGGAATGGAGAAGACAATGAGGTTCATCGACAGACAGAATATACAGTTGGGGCACAGATTCCTACACAGAGCACAGAGAGTTTGGTATCAATTCTGTTACACGTCCTTGCTCCAGAAGAGTAGCTGTTTTTGTAAATATCCCATTGGAGTTTCTCAGGGAGTGGTAAAATGTGGGTAAAATGTGGTAAATCTCATCCTCGGGGTACAGATTTGGTAGAAATACAATCTAGGTAATAATTAAGGATAACCAGAAGGCAAACTAGGTGCTTCTCTTTAGCTTTCCAGGATATGGGATGAATAGGGCATCTGAAGCTGCTGAAAAAAGCATTAGTTTTGCAGTATGCATAATAAACTGACAGACATCTAGTCACACGATGACACTGAGACCTTGATTTTTAGAGAAAAAAAAAAGAGTCTAGATGTGTGTATGGACAGTAAACCCACTCACAGCTACATTAGGTAACTGGAGTTTTTTAAGCAAGGGTACATAGCTTCATGCTTCTGTGGGTAAGGCAATGATCAGCACAGGTAGGTTGAAACACTTCTGTTGTGAGTAGCTACAGTTCAATCACAGAACACAAGTACTGACCCCATTGTGCTTGAAACCAAGAGGGTAAGTATGACGGTATCCTTCACCATCGAGGATCTCCAGGCTTTGACACTTTGGGAACTGCTTGCCTGTATTAACCAGCCCTGCTGTATTTCTCTGCCTGCAGCCTGACACGCCTTCCGCTCCTGTGTAGCTTATGCTTCCTCTGGGAAATGCTCTTAAGCCTACTTTGCTTTTCATTTCAGGATCCAGCTCTGTTTCCCAGATGTATAAGGAATTGGCCCAGTGTGTCACAGGGTTACACGTCAGGCTACGCTTAGGTGGCCAAATGGGCTGGCTCAGCTCCCTCTACTTCTTTTGTCAGAGGAGACGCCCAGGCTCAACGACCCCAGGGAGGTCCCTGTGAGCTGGGGGGAGCCTGGCCCCTCAGCCAGCACACAAAGGGCTTCACCTCGCCCAAATGTATCTGGCCAGAAGTGAGGTCTCTCATCCAGGCTGGTGCCTGCACTGCCTCTGTAGCCAGCAGCAATGGAGGGAGGCAGCTCTGGCTGATTCATCCCGTTTTAAGCCAGGTATACGGGTAGGTGGGATGAATCACTGTCTGGCACTGCCTCCATTGACTGCAGAAGGAATTAGGCAACTAATTTAGGTCAGATGCTTCATTTCTAAGTGAGTAAAATTAGGGTAAATTAATCCCTCCCTGTGTTGCACTGTAACGGGGAAGACTAATGATGGCACATTATCTGGAGAGAGACACTGTTCCTCAACTCAGTAAAATAAAATCACTTTATTATTTGTTTTCCAGCTATGCTATTTGTTCTGATGGGTGGATTGCTGCTCTCCACTACAGCAGGTAAAATGAGAGGAGACATCTAAATCACTGTTGCAATATTGCCAATTGTTTGTATCTTATTGCTGGTTTCTCACAATATGTTCTATTTCTTGAAGCCTTGGGCATTGAAAACAAATGAGAATACCACCTTCCTTTTTTAATATAACCCAGAAGTTTATGCTTCTAGTCATCTGGAAAACAAGTGTGAAAAAGCACGATCTGAGTGTGCTATACAAGAAAAAAAAAAGTCAAATGCAAATAAAAACTACCGAGGATATACTAAAAAAAGAACAACTCTCATTTTAACCTGGTTTTCAAGTCTTATCCGAGATTTTCTTCCTTTCATTTTCAGCAGTTTTTGCAGAATTAACCCAAAGACTTCTTGCAAACTTACAGTTACAAAAAAAAATGGTCTCAAGCTGTAGTATCCATTACAGCATGGTCAATGAATGGTGTCAAAAACATTAGCTTTGTCACCTGTTCCTTCACTATCTGGACCCTCCAGGATTTTCCTTCTATTTTCTTTCACGCACAGGGGCCATGTGCAAAGCTCAGAGACCGTCTCTGGCTGTTGCTTGTAAATTGGGCTGTTTTGTGAAAATAGAAGAGAGTTCAAGAAGGTTCCTTAGCCTGTTGTGTTTCCCTGCGCTGCAACAGATGCAACCAAGGTTACATGGGTCCCCAGTCACATGGAAGAGTCGCACAGCAGCGGGCCAGGCAAAATAGTCCTACTTTGACTTGTTATTTTATTAGGTATCCATTCCTTCAGGCCACAAGGCTCTTCTAATCAACTGCAGGTCAAAGTCCCCGTGTCCCCCCCCTCAAAAAAAACCCCAAGAAAATCCCCTATTTTATTTCAGCATGTGACTTCGGATTCTGTCCAAATCTTGAGGAAGCAAGTAGAAGTAAGGCTTTAATAATGAGAATTAATGAAACAGTGTACCTTACGTACTGAAGGATGATTCAAGAAGGCACAACCATCCCCACAACAAGCAGCTTTCTTCACTCAGGGACTCGGCAGAGGGAAAGCATATATAAGTGCAAATCTCAGTTTCGAAGCAAAACTTCATAAACATGGGGATGATGGAGTAGGAGTCAAAAAGGTTTCTCATACTATTTTGCTGACTTCTACATAGGGTTGCTAGTACTTATCATCTCTTAAAATGAAGTTAGGAAGAGACTCGATGCAGAGGGAGTGTGCATATTGCCCAGCAGTTGGAGATTCAGGACTCATGCCTTGACAGTTGACTTCTGTCTTAGGCAAGTCACTGCTCTCTCAGCCTTCATTAAATAGCTGCTCTTGAAATGGACCTATTCCACTCAGTCTTTCATGGATAGTGGATATTTTAAAACATCTTTGAAACACTCTGAAATTCTGCAACGCGAGGAATTATACGCAGCACAAAGTATGACTAATGTTTGCGTGAGTCATCAACCGTGTTACCAAAGATAGTTTTAGAGAAATGAATACGCACAAAATAAGGCTGATCCTGCAAAACCCAAAGATCTCCTGCTATGTGTGTGGTGGATGTGAGCACAACAAATGGTGTGCTGGGATTTTCCCAAGAGCCCCGCATCAGCCTGCTTCAGCCTGCTTCTGCTGCCCCGGGAGGGAAAACGCCAACCGCCGGGCCAAGGTTGAGTGCTTTGGATGTCCCGCCATGCCTCCTCGTGATCCGTGGAAAAACAGGAAAGCCTGAAAATAAGAGGAAAAAGGCACCTCATTCACAAGCAGAGAAAATTTTGGGAATACTGACCTGAGATGTCCTGCTTGGCCACGCTGTGCACAGAAGCGTGCTGATGGAGAGCTGACCCTAACGAGCCGGCCATCTGGTACACGCAGCGTGCTGCAGGGGGAAGAAAGGGGTGCTGTTTTCCAGTAGTACTGTGGCCAAACAACCAGCAGCAGCGGCAGCCAGGGAAGTGGCCTTATTCTTTTGGCAAAAGCCTCTCCATGTATACATACGTCTGTTCCCTCACCCACCCCCTCTCTGAATGAGAAATCAGGGCCTTCTTGACACGAGGCAGCACATGCCAGATGCTGAGCAGTCAACAAGACAGATGCTGCCAGGGGGACAAAAGAGGTAATCATATAAAAGCTCCTTTTAATCAAAATGCTCAATCTCCTTTTTAAAAAGAAGGTACTTTTTAAAAGCTATTTAATTCCTTTTGAAGGCGAGGAAGGGGCGGAGGAAATATTTCTTTACAAGGATGAGACTGATTTTTTTTTTTTTTTTTTCACCACAAATATAATAACTTAGTTGAAACTTTCTTCGTTTTCTTTTCACAGTGCTTTTTCCCCTTGGGAGCTTATAAGGAAAGCAATCTTGGGGCTACTTCTTTGCTTGTGCATATATCGATTTTACAAACAGTATGAATGGCATGTATCTGAGGAAGAGCAGTCCCCCAATGGGCTGGCACAGCCCTGGTGGGAGCTGATCCCCCGCAGCGCCCCAGCCTTCTGCAACACTCAGAAACCTGCCAGTTGCATTAGCCCCACGGAAATCTGCCTGACAGTGTCCACTGTCCACTTTTGCTGTTTATTTCCGTATTTCCAATACCTCCATTGACTCCCAGTCCTGCTTGTAAGGGCATATAAAAGATAAGCCTTTCCCCCATATAAAGTGAACGTGAAGGGGAAACGCCTGCCTCACCAAGCATTGCCCAGACCATCAGCAGGCAGCTCCGCCGCAGCTGCCTCGGCTCCTACAGCCCGGTGCTCTCCGGTGCGGGGACTCTTGGCTCTGCTGTAGCCAAGCACCACTGCAGCCGCTGCCTGGGCTGCCAGAGAGGACAAAGGCTTCAGCGAGCGAGAAGCAGCTACAGCACCAAGGTTCGATGCTCAGTCCCCGGAGCATCTTCCTGCTCTGAGGAAGGCACAGCAGCAGCTGTCTAAAAGTTCACTTTAATTTTAAAGTCCGGCTGCCTCCACAGTCCTTGGCAATGGCAGCAGTGGCTTTGTCCTTTTCAGCTGTGCGGAGGGAAGGCAAAGCGAGATGGCAGCAGGATGTGGCACCCCAAGTCAGAAGCATTCGCATGCTTTCTCCCAGCCTCCCCTACCCCCTCCCCTCTCCTCGTGAGGATGCTGGCACGGATCACGAGCCCGCTGCGGTCCCGGGGGATGACACCATCTGCAGTGAGGCTGATGAATTAGACGCTGCACGCCAACGGCAGGCAGCACAGACAACACCCTGCCTCCTCGGCTGATGCAGAGGTAATGATGGGGGAAGAAACCTTGTTTTGTCATTGTGTCTCTTCCTGAACACATTCCAGCCAAATGTTTCCCTACCTCTTCTCATTTGTGAAGGCAGTCGCCGCAACAACTCCCACAGCAAATTCACTGCTAGCGATGCCAGCTTCCATGCAGCGGTTCTTCTATGAATCCTGTCTGTAGCATCCTACAAGGCCTAATTGGGCACTGCTAAAGTGACTTACTTAGGGTACGTAAATAACATAAGACCAGAGTCATATCTTTTTTCTCCTAGTCTGTCTGGCTTATGATTTAAGCACCTCTTTAGTGTGGCACAAGCAATTCAAAAAGGTGTAGCTGGTTAATAGTCATGGTCGTGTCCAATGCAGTTGCTGTTACTCAGGTTTTACTTTGCCTTTCACTTGGGAAGTGATTCCAGACTTTTATCTGATGATGGATTTTGTCAAACCTGAGGCAAGCTTTGCAATGTGACCCCAGCTGATTACTCAAAAGAGTGTCCCAGATGTGTCCTATCTCCATGACCGATGGCTGACAGATGGTGGCTCTGGAGAGGGCAGAAACAGGTACAATTTTAACATTTTTTTGTCTAATTTGACCCCTTGATCTTCAGGAGAAGGCAGACACGCAGTATGCAAGAGGCAGTGTCCCTGGAGATGCCAGATTAAATACAGAACCTCAGCAACATCTCATTTTGACTTGCACCATCGTCACTTTCTAAGCTTGGTCCCAGGATCATGAGAGCTAGTTGTCTGCATACCCAAAAGCAGAAGAGCAGGGAGAAGAGGGAAGCCAGGCTCTTCCCATCCTGATGGGAGCTGAATCTTTGCAGCACACAAACCCTGACAAAACCCTTTACAGGAATCACAGTGAGAACTGCTGCTGGGGCAGACGCAGCCCTTGGGGGCTGAATCGCTCCTCAGCAGTCAAGGGATGTACAGGTGGTGTGACAAGGGCACTGCCAGCCAGTGAGTGGTCCCACCATGCAAGAGGGATGTGACCCAGCTACGTGTTCAGGCTGGCCTGCGGGGCTTCAGCCATCACAGTTTGGGTTTCTTCATGGCACCCTTCTATGTATAGGAAATGTCATTCACAAGACATTCACAGAGCAGGAAAATTTTAGGAAAACACCAGCTGATAAGAATAATTAACATATTTAACAACTGCTGCTTGATTTCATGCATGATACCCTCTTTTCTGAGGTACTGCCCCTCCCAAATTGCTTAAAATCTACATGAAAAAAAAATTGCAGAAAATTTGCAAAAACAAATTCTTTGATTTCTCTTCAGACCAAGGACTAGGTGGTGATATTGCCAGCTAACATCACCAATAATGAAACGCAGTTTGTCTTTCTGCATAAACCTCCCTACCAGCAGCTTGGGTGAACAGACCAGCTCGTGCCTGGCTGTAAGGCACCCGAGGGTGCTGTTTGTTTTCCGAGCGTTCAAGGCCAAGTTGGATGGGGCTTTGAGCAACCTGATCTAGTGGAAAGTGTCCCTGCCCAGGGCAGGGGGGTTGGAAATAGATGATCTTGAAGGTCCCTTCTAACCCAAACCATTCTATGATTCTGTGATTCCCTTCATTAAAGACACCATGAAATAACAAGGGGCAAACCTCGTGGCAGAACTTTCTTGTGGCAGAACTTTCCTGTGGCAGGTAATGTCTGTGCCTGCTAGGTAAGTACGCAAAGAAACCTTCAATGAACAACCTCAGTAACAAAGAACTGAGAGCAGCTTGTTAATAGCACAGAATCCTGTTGCATGTACGCAGACAGCCCCTTCCCACAAAACATTTCAGAGCGGTGGGCCTTCCACCCACCCTAGCCCATGCCTGTCTCTTTGTGCCAGGGGGAGGAAAGAAGAACACACCTCCTTTTTGCCTCCAGACCCAGGCTGCGGGTTAAGGTCTCTCGATAGTTTCCCGCAGGGTTAGAATTCATTCCATCTAACGTGTGTGCTCAGGACTAGAGCGCCTTGAATTATTTACTGTTACTAATTTATATAATGAATGCAACTTTTTGTTCCCATTCATGAAGCCTCCGCAAAGAGGAAATGCCTTTTACAAGCATGTTCTTTCTTTACAAGAGTTCGCATGAGTTCATGGCTTGTTTTGGAGCTAATGGCTCTGAGCATCAGCAGTCATTTGGTATACAACCTGTGACCAAAGCTGCCATCCAATTTCTTCTTTGGTTGGGACAACCAAAGAATTACAAAAACAACTAGCATTTTCTCCCATGTGCTAGTTATTGACAGAAATTTGCAATTGTTAACTAAAGGTGACATGATTTTTTGGAATTTTATAAAAATAGATCAAGCAGTGCTATGTGGGCATGGCTTTTTTTTCTGCTGGTATTTATGATGTTTTGGTTTCTACAGGTAATTCTGCAAGTCAGAACCCATTCGTGCCTCTAAAAGGTAATAAAAGGGACTAGAGGCACCAGCAATGTGAGTCAGCAGCTTTTATTTTTACAGGCGTTTGTGAACACTCATTTGTTGTATTAACCAAAGGGTCTCTCTTGCCAACTGAACAAAAGGTGGCAAGCTGTAAGGTAGAGGAAATGCTATCACAGAGCCTGTATGAAAAGTTCATCCAAGCAGATGGCCAAGTTAGCAGTGTACTCAGACTCTTATATGGTAGCTTTAGATAACATTGCAAAGTAAGTGTCCCTCCGGCCTTTCTGTCCACTACCCGAGGAAAGAATGGGTCAGGAGAGGGGATCCAAACTTCATTGCTTCACCTCCTAGTGCTCTTGGTGATTGGGCACACACACCCCCATGCATGCACACAAACGTGGAGGAGACAGTTGCATACTTCATCAGTCCACCTGGTAAAAGGGAATTCAACGTGGATGATCCACACTTCTTACTTCTCCAAAGAGCACCAGGGAAATACCACTGACTCTTTTAGTGGCCCAACATGGATATCACAAACTCTCCGCAAAGTCCCATTGAATTCAGTGGAAGCTGGATCAAACCAGATTTTTCCCTATTACCGGCAGCCTTTCGCAGTTCTGAAACATGTCTTTTAAGCCCTGTTTTCCGGTGCTGACGTTCAAGCCAGTGCAAAAACAAAGACTGCAGAATCCGTGTGTCTGCAGTAGCACATAAGATATTCAGCTGTTCCTTGCAGTAGAAGCCAGCTGATTCATGCTTCATTAACCTGCACAAAATTTGTAGTCTTCCCTCTATCCCTAAGCAATAATTAACAGCTGAGTGCTGTAATGACTTCATGTTTTACTAAGACTTCATTTTTTACTAAATATAAAACAGCACATTTACTAGCACATTAAGGAGTATTACTATCAATAATTAAAAACTGAACTACAACTGTCCAAATAAATGAGAAGAGTATGTTTTATAATGCATGATTCTTGCTCTTATATTGCATTTAGTCACTTCCTAATTTGCAACATCTAGTGATTCACTGCAAATTAATGCTATTCTAATGCACATATATTTTACAAATGTATCTTTAAACATCTGTTGTTCTACTCTCTCTGAGAAAGGTACCTGTGAGTGCAACTGGGAGAGAAAGCAATCGGCCAGCAGAAAAGAATGACAGGTAAAGAGACATACATGAACCCCACAAAACATGCAGGAAAAGTTCTGCTTCACCTCTCTTGTCTTTTAACCACCAGGATTCACCAGAAGATATTTTGCTTTGGAGAACTGCTGAGTTACTTCAGGAGCACCCAAAAGACTGACTAAGCTTCATCAACGCTGTGCCAGTAAACCAGAGTATTGTTGAGTGAGGACCCTTTGTGAGGTTCAGAGGGGTGGTGTAGCGCAACATTTGCAAAGGATGGGTGCTCTTGCAAGGCTTGTTCGTCAGCTGGAGTCATGACATTGCCACACACCCTGCGGGATGTGGTGAGGGGCAGCACGGCTGCCTGCTCTCACAGACAGACACCAGCTGCAGGGACTTGGAGCCAGAGCGCGGAAATAAGAGGTTAGGGAGGAACCGGGCCTGCCTTTACTTCCACCTTTATGCCCTGCTTCCTACAGCATGGCTGAAATGCCCCACAGCCTGGGCAAAACATTCAAAGGAGCATCTGTCCATCCCCTGTTCAAAAGTGAGTTGGGCCATACAGATCCTTAGCCTCATGGAAAATCACAGCAGCTTCCTTAGGACAGGCTCTGACTTAGGCCAATTATTTAAACAGCAACATACAGATTAACACAGGGACTCGAGAGAGAGAATGAGACAGAAAAGAAGATTGATAATCGTAATTAAAAGTCTATGAGACTCTCATATATGATGCTTTGTTACCAGGGTAGGTTGTATTGTCTCCGTGCCAGTGGAACTTAATAGCAAGTCATTAGCCATCAAATCACTAATACCGATTCTAAATCAAATAATGTCTCTTTGAGATTTACATGTAAAAGCCTGGGTGTCTGAAAAATAATGTGCTACTTAATCATTAGACCAATTAGGGGCTGCAGGTTAAATATGCTACGTAAAGGAGAGACACTGTTTTCTGCAAGACAATAGGTCTGGTTCTGATTTCATTTACCAAGAGAGCTCCCACTAAGTCAAATATTTGAAGTCAGATCCACGAGATTAGAATTTGGCCTAGCCTTTCAGATTTTTATCTTTTTTCCACCTAGTGATTAAGGACAAGACCTCATTACATGTTATCAGCTGCTGTGGTGTACTATTTTAAATGTAAGTCTTTCAAGGTGTGAGAACGTGAGAAAAACAAAGTGGATTAAATAAAAACATGCACCTTTCTTTTTTTGCCTTCCGGTATAATTTATATATACTCACCTTCCTGTTTATATTGTAAAAATAGGCAAAACTAATGAAAATAAAATCACTTCCTAGCTAGCACTTCGAAAGGAAGCTTGAGCCTGGAGGAAATTTCACAGCTGAGATGTAGGCTCCTGGGGAAAAGGAAGCTTTATAGCAGAAGTGCTGCTGACACAACCTTCAGTGCAGTGATGCTGGCAGTTCTTACAATGTATGCAAGGTCTTTTAGTTGAGAAATGCTAAAAAAAATTGAAGGCAGTTTGTTTTCAAAGGCATCACTTCCCATCTTATCATGGACAGGTGGCAGTTAGGGGGATGTGTATTTGCAATCCATGGGCTCTCTGACTAAGCCCTCTTTAGCCCTTTTTTTCCAGACAAAATTTCTTTTGAAGTGAGTGAGAAGCTCTGAACAGGGTATAGTTATATATAGTTATACAGCAAAGCCCAAATTACTGAATATAAGGGGGAGGACCATAAAAGCTGCAGATTCCTGCATTGAGGAGGAGAGAGGAGGCATAGACGAAGCAGCTCCTCTGTTTCCAGCATGGTACAGATTTTCCTATATGCTAGATCACTACTCAGCACACTACGGTAATGCAGCCGGCTGGTCTCTTGTTCATTTGGCCTGTACGGTCCCTATGCATCATGTTGTATGACAGGTTGTTATAGCAGACACTGGAGGAAGTCCTAGCCCCTCTTTCTTTGGTCAGTGGAAAAATTCCAACTAAGGATTTAATCCCAAAGGTCAAACCCAGGGAGAAACAGAAGAGTGACTGAGGACATGGATTTACAGAATTTCATACTATGGCCTCAGTATTAGGGCAGGAAGGGTTCAGGTTAGCACAAGTAAGTCACCTTTTGGTGCCTTCAAAGATACCAAAATAGCAACAGTTGGCACTTCTCATGCTCTTTTCTTGGCGGTACCTCTAAGTGGTTTAATGTCACCTCAGCAACAATCTGCAGCAGTCCTCCAAGGTGCATTTGGCTAAGTTCCTTTCTACAGCTCTCGAGGCAGGGAGAGGGGCAGGAAAGCAAGACAGGTGACAGGGACACAGAAGAAATATTACATGATCTTAAAGCAAGATCTTTAAAAAGTCCAGTTGGGTCTCCACAACAAATGATTACACTGTTGTAATGTGTGCCAGGGTATCACTAATGACCATTCCCACACCACTGTTCTGCAGCTCCGCTGGCGAACAGCAACACCAGCACAGAGGGATCCCTATTGCCCGCTGGGCTTATTGGTTTATTACTTCAGCATGAATCATCATTATCATTTGCCACCAGTACCTACTTGTTTTTGAAGCACCCTCATGAAAAGCATAACGAAGAAAATGCAGCTGACCCGCGGCAATGCGTGGCACATGGTATTAAACATGTTCCCTTTAATGCCACACAAGGGACTTTAGTCTGAATGACTTGCCATACATCTGTCAGGGGCATCATTCCAGGCCTTATTCTTGTAGGAAATGTTTGGGTCTGAATAGAGAACTGAGCTTTCTTAAATTATAACTATCCACTGCCAAACCCATGCTATTTTCCATTATGTGGGCTGTGGGTCTCTTATTCTGCTGTTTGTAATCTAGAAAGTAGAAATTAAGCATCCTCCCTACCTGCTATTTAGCCTCCAGTTTCAAAAACACTAGCTTTTGTTTTCTTCACTGTTAACTGTTTCCTCGCTATTTATCCATTACAGCATTTTTGCTGTGGGGAAACGTTCATCTTTTGCACTAGCATTTCACAGAAACCAAAGCAGAGCCTTGAGGGTATGTCTGGGACACAGGCGACGTCTGCAGTGTCAGTTGGTTTCATATCTCTGGAAAGCCATGAAGCGGTGAAAGCCCAAATGGAAGTGCCTTTCCCTATGCCTAGGGGTTATAACCCCGTCTGCTGGGTAAGCTGCTGACCTCCAACTCCACACCAGGCATCGCCAGTGTTGGGAGGGGATGGGCAGACAGGTCTGCCGGAGCTGCTGCCCCGAGGACTTGACTGCAGATGGTCTGTGGGAGCCGTCCTGCCTCTTTCCCCTCTTGGCTCCATCCCTTTGGAAAGGAATTGCAAATCTCGAGCTGCAAGAAGATTCAAGGACATGGTTTGTCCTTACCTTAACTGGGAAATGCTGGAAAGACCCAGCCAGCCATCTGGCCTCTCCATCAGGTTGCTAGCGCTGTTTCACAGAGGAGTCTCTAAAGTCAGGAAGCGACCCTGGGTCACTGGTGTGGAAAGGAAGGAGCTACTGGCCAAGCATGTCTGATTTCAGCTTATTGTGACCCCAAGAATATCACAAATCTTTGCTGAGGGTTAAAAATCAGCCTATCAGAGAGACGACTTCTATCCGGAGACCTAGGTTATTTTAAAGATCTGGATTTTGGAAAGGCGTGAAGCAAAAGTGAAAGATTCGCACTGCAGATTCCTGTTCAGCATTTATGTCAGTCCACAAGAAGCCCAGGAGTTAGTAAATCTGTGAGATGTTTTAATAACTCTCAGCTAAAGCCTAATTCACTAATCTGTCAATACAGAGAAGCTTTATTGCTGCGGAAAAGTAGATCCACTCAGTGCAAGCACGTATTTTTCTAAATGTGGGAGGATTATGAACACAGATAATCTCCTACTTTTGCTGCTGGTTTATATTGTTTATTAACTATCCTCTATTCTAAAAGCTCGGCTCTTGATGCTTACCAGCTTTTAGGTGGAATTTGTAGCATGTGTGTAATTACCGAGAGACACCTATACACAGAGAGCTGTATGTATATGTGTACCTACCTACATGTACAGTTTTCTACATTGCAAAAAGCGCTGCCCAGGCATGTCCATTTGAAAAAAAGATCATATTAATTGCTGAAAACTTTCTCAATCATTAAACTTTCTGGCTGTATTGTGGCAGATCTGAGCAAGTTGCTTCCTCTTTCTGCTTCAGCTCTGTGGCTGGAAAATGGGGAAAACAGCCCCACATATGCAGCTCTTAAAGATTTCTCAGGTCCTGGCAGGAAAAGGACGGAAACTCCCAAGATAAAAATAGAGAACACAACTTGAGGCATGTTCAAGGTTGCATAGGAAGTTCCTGATGAATGATATGGGCATTTCATCCAGCTCTGCATGAGACACTGGACTATGCATTCTCTGATAAGGCTAGAAAGAAAACCAGAACAGGTACACTGTTCACTGCACAGCTGCACAGTGTCCATCCTTCCAAAGGAACAGGTAAAGGTCCTGACAAAACAATTACATGAGGGTGCAGTGAAAGTCTGTGTTGTAATGGGGGGTACACACACACACACACACACACACACACAGGGTTACTGGTGACACACACAAGGTTACCGGTGTGAAAACTCCAAGGGCAACTTTATCACAGTCTTTTCCCTGCAGCAGCTGGCTTTGCAGCCCTGAAAACCTAAATGTTCTTCTAATATTGGACTTTTGGTATGGTGTTTTATGACTTCATTTGTCATATAGTTTTATCTTAGGTACTGCCTTTATTTGTGCTTTAAACCGGAGGATATATGGAGAAAGGGCAATAACTTGCCTATAATAGGGGGCAGAAAGAACAATTTCCTTGCCTATTTTTGCACAAAACAGAGGCAAAATATTCAGTGTAAGAGAGTTTTGATGATACCTTATCTTTCAAGTCTTTCTCATCTTTTCCAGTAATGGTGCTATTATGTATCTTTGATTCTTTTTATGATTACAGCCTGTGACATCCTAGTGCAGCGCATGAATTTATCTGTTTGCAATGATATGGAAGCTTTCATTTCCACTTCACTGCTTCCCTTATCTACCAGCTGCCCATCACTCTCTGTCTCTTTGGCATCTTCTCTTTTTCCTCACACCTCAGCCCCCTTCCCCCCAAAAAGAAGAAATCAACTTTCATTTGAAAAATAACCTCAGTATGATAACTTTCTGACCCTGGGTGGAAATACTTGTTACAAATGGGACCTGTTTGCCGCATGTCATCGAAGGGGGAGGTTAAGTTAAAGACAGCATCTAAAATGGAGAGTGTATAGAAGTCCAACAGATGTGCACCAGGACTACCCCATGCAGGACTGTCAAGGCTGGCAGAAGTGTGTGCCTTTGCTCACGTAGGTGCTTTCATCACAGTGGCCAAAACAATAATGGTTTTCTTTAGAGCCTGGTAAGGACGCAGGTGGCCTGGAAAGACTATTACTTTGGTGATAGGATACACAGGAATAACAATGATTAATAGATCAGAGAGCTCTGATGTGTCCTACCTAAACCTAGATCCCTAAACTCCCAAAGCCCCCTCTGCATGCAGGGACAGGGGAAGGGGAGGGG